>CM039648.1:6424040-6603091 GCA_022405125.1 Anthidium xuezhongi | reverse complement strand
GGACTTAACGCTTCTTGTTCTACCGAGGCGCTTGTCCCGGGGCGACTAGGCTCGACGCTACACTGACGGTACTGAGCGCGCGCCCGAGACGCGCTCTGATTGATCAGTGTTTTTGCTAAATAATTCAAAAACGAAGCCCCATCCGATATTTTTGCAAAGGAAATTGTTGTTCAGAATAGTCTCAGCTACCCTCCATTTCCGGCTCCTACAGGAGTTCTGGGACACCCTGTATTACATACATTTTTTCTTTGTGGCCAATTTTCGTAACATCTACTTCCTTTGTTAATAAACGCAACAGGGCCCCGTTTTGCGTTTATTATCTGACGAACACTATATTATTAAACAAAACTGTTTACCCTGTAAACGTTTATAATTATTTTATTTATTTTTTCAACACTAAACGTTGATGGTAATAAAAATTTGTTTAAAACTTTATTGTTGCAATTATTGTCCAATACATAACTGCAAAGTTAAACAGTGCTTTCATCATATAGCACTTTTGTTCCCAGCTTAGGGTGCAATATTATCTTCTACTTTTTCAATTTCATCCACTTCCAAAAGTTTAGCTTTCAATTTGTTTATTTCATCTAATTGTTCATCAGTTAATTTAACCACAGAATTGGGTATGCTTCTGTGTTCTATGGAATCTATAGAGTACCCTAAGTTTAGTAGCTGAGTTTTAACCTTATCAGGAAAAAGGAACTCAGCTTTGAACTGCAACAAAGAGTAATTAATGACAAAGTTATTAGAACAAATAAAAGTAGGATGAGTTCATCAATACCTGAAAATATGTTTTATCATTATGTTTCACTTTCTGCACATCTTCAGCTCCTGCTGTTATCGCGTCATCTGTTGCTTGATCCAAGCTACAGTCTTTTGAAGCTGTAATGTAACTTGCGCAGTCAAACATTGACATTGCAGAATCTGCAGGTTTTAAACTAAGTAAACACATTTTATTCAGATGCCATTTAATACATTTTCATAAAATAACACATTTTAAAAGTGTACAAGCAGACTTACTTTTGCTTTCTGTATATGGTATTTAAGATTATATTTAATCGACCCAAATTGTCACTTGCAGCATGAATAAGTAATGTACAACCAGAGGCAGTACGGACAGGCATTACGTACAGTTTGTCATTTTTCTGAGTTTTCATTCTTTCAAAAAATGAGTTTAAAGTACCTACTGGCATATTAGCCTTTTTTGCTTGATCAACTAGCTTTGCTAATCTGGCGTTAACCAAGGGATCTGCTTCACCAGTTTCTGTAGATTCAAAGCTTCATGATGAATTGCATTTGACATCAGTTGTAAATTAATTTGTTTGAATACAGAATAAATGGTGTTTAAAAACATATATATATACCTTTTACTACAGCCGTCATTTTTGCGATCAAGGATTTAAATAGATGTGATCTTGCAGTATCTTGTTCTTGCTTGGTATGTTTAATATTTTGCCATTTGCTATGACCTGCATATCTTCTGCTTCCGTTAATAACAAAATTATTATGTGTGAACTGAATTAAAGTACTTAATCGTTGCTTCATTGTAGAGGTTATTATTTAAATAGGTTATGATCCGTGAGTTTCTTACAAAATAGACATTTAAAATTATCATGTTGGTAGTGCAAAATAAATGTTCGACAAGTGCTGCCCAAAGTGGCCAGTTTAAAAAAAAGAAGTAGAAATCTGCTTTATTTAATTTGATGGTAACGTTTCGAAGAACTTCCTTCGCCATTTAATTAAACTAATTCTTTAATGAATATAGTACAATAATTTTAAATTATTAAATTAAATTCTAGCAGGCTTAATGATGCAGTTAACTTTGAAGAATATTCTCAAGTAAGTCTTTGTTTCTTATAACTTTGTTTTTACATATGCATTGTTTAATGAAAGAATTGACAAGATAAAGGAATAATAAATATATGTTAAAAATTTAAAATATGAAAAATTAAATGAAACGTTTGTTACATAGAAAATATTGAAATTTGCAAAGGAAGAAATTTGCGAATTGTATAACAAAGTGTTAAAAGTAAACATACCTCGGAGTAGTATAAAATTCGCGCGCCATCGCGCAACTAATCAGTCACCGTTTGGCGTTCGAAGGGGAAGGATTGTTGCTCTCCTTCGCGATTCTATTTCTCTTATTCTTACTATAAATTATGTTCTCCATAGTTATACATATTTCCAGCAGAATTATATTATAAATTCTTAAGTACTGTATTATAATTATACGGTGTTACAATATTTATCAATTTTCTGTAGAAGTTTTAATACAAATACAAAGTAAAAATAAAAAAGCATATGTTCATTTTGAAACCACTCTTACAATTATATAATAATTAACGTAAAGAAATATTATACAAAATTAAACAATTTGAAAATATCTTAGTCTGTAAATAGCAATTAAATTAATTCACAAAAATAAACAAAATAAGTAAAAATCACGGTATTAAATAAAATGTAAATGATTTTTGAGGGAAATTGTTTCATATTTCCAATCGAAATTATCATTTTTCTTAGCTCGCTGAGTTCGTATCGCAGAAGCGGTAACCGGAAACGCGGTTTCAAGCGAAACGTTGACCGCGAGCTGATACGATTTCAAATTCTGCAATCAATTCAAAGTCCAACGATGATATCCACCAATGGAATATCATTCACGTTCCAACTGTACTTGATGTCTATTATTCCATTATGGCATTATCGGGATGAGTATTGCTTGACTTGTAACCAGATCTGTACACTCGAGTTTGCAGAGGTTAACGATACGGATAAATAGCGGCCAAACGGAAAATGATTTATTATTGCCACTGTACACGGTTTTTGAGTTAATTAATTTGCTCGTTAAGGCTGACTAGGGTTGATATCAGATCTGTTGTCATTGCATAAGAACAAACGTGCAGCTTTTTGCTCGACGTTATCTCTCGTAGGAGGAAAACTAAAAATAGACGTTTTATTTTTTGTTGCTTTCTTTTGAAATTCTACGTGAGTTGTAATTAACCCGTATTTTTATTCAAATAATAGATATTTCTATTAATTTCAATCCATCTTGATTTTTCTTTTTCAAATAACTACGTATCAAAATGAATTCCTATTTTTTTTATTAATAATGAACTTAGTATTGCATTTTTCACTTATAAAGTAAAATTTAATTTATGAATGAAAAATTGAGCTTACTGCTTGGTAATTGTTAATTCTAATTTGATTGAAATATATTTTGCAGTCGTTGCGATATTTTACCGGAAAGCCGCGGCATTTTGCATTTGAAGTTTGATTTAAAACAACAAGAGCCCAAAAAATCGCCATGAAAAATTCTTTTATGGACATTTAAAATTCCCTTTCCAAAAATCCAGTCAATCTACACGAAAAATGGTTGTACTTAAATTCACTTTAAAATTTCATTCCAGTAACTTTTAAGTTCTTAATCATGTTTAATAACTTTCCTCATAACTTGCAATTATCGTTCCTGTTTTTACAAATAATATTTTGTCAAACGATATTTAATACCGCTCATAGAAATTATCTAGGAAAGAAGTTTAGCGGTTTACATAAGCGGGTTTGGCACAGCATTTTTTTGGCACCTTTTCATTGCGCCACAAATCACCTTTCATAGCGTATTGCATGCAATAAAAGTAAACAGTCGTGTTTGTTACGTTGCAAAAGCGAATAAATTCGTCCGAAAATGTTTCGAATCCTCGATGGTGATAAAACATGGACAATATAAGATTTTATAACACGACTCACTGTAACACGGTATAAAAACTGCGGCGTGACTTAATCAATTTCGACGATCCCCCCTAAGTACTTATAAATTTGTTTATTATACTGTCAAGTTTAACCGTGTTATAGAATAATTCACAAAAATGAATAATGTCAAAATTTCAATGACCAATCTTGTAACTTTTGATTAAAAATTGTAAAAGAATAATATTTAGCGTACAGTATGTAATTATCTTGAATTCTTATTAAAATTGAGAGTGTTAACGAGCAGAGCGGTACAGTAATTAGTACAGTTTATCCTATTAAAGCATAGGAAAGAACGGTCGTTCCAAATATGGGTGGATCGATCAAAACGTTCATGCAACTCGACCACCACTTTCGCCACCGAATTCTAAATTTAGTTCGGCCTGTTCGTGGTCATTCTTTTTAATTACCCTTCAGCGACTTCACGCTGTTACAGGGATCTAACCGTGTTAACTCGTCGCCGGATGGTTCCTTTGACACACCAGGTATAGGGCATGTACAGCATGTCCGTTGCCTTTAATTCACGTACGCTCGCCGCTTTCTGGATGGTTAACCGGACAGAGAGGGAGGCGGGTTTTAATAAATTTTGCACGAGAGTTCACCCTCTACTCTCCATTCCTATTAAGATGTATATATTCTTGCTCGTATAAAGCGTGTCGGTCCACTGGTGTGTCCGGGGGTGGAGGAGGCGCTGTGCGAGGCTCGGAGGGACGTGTTTGAGGGTGAACTTTTTTATCGCGAGAAGATGTTCGCGTGATTGGTGGACCGAAATTTCAATATTTGCTATGCCGTTAGCTTCCGGGAAATTTGTCGGACGAGAATCGATCGTCGAGTTTGCTCTTTGTAGATATTTAAACGGAACAGCACTGGTAAAGAAAAAGTTGATCGTTGACTGTAGTACTTTCCTCGATCAGAAATTACGTGTTTATTATTTCACTAATATACCTTTTAGATTTGACAACCTGTTTTTACAAAAATTGGCAAATTCAGGAAATTTAAATATATTTCTCAACTGGTTTCGAAATGAGCAAATTGTATTGAATTTAAAATAAAATCCGAAATATCGGCAGAAAAGAGTGATCCATTTGGCGTGAACTTACCCGAAAATAATGTTGCTTTTTGTCACGTTATCCCGTCGTAATTAAAAGACTTCGATACCGGGATCTAATAAATCTTGTGACTCATGTTGTCTTTCCGCCCTGTTTCTCATCGGATCACACTTTAATCCCTTTTCGCTTCACGCGTTTTCACTTGATGTTTCCTTCTCCTCTTCTTTCGTCTTGTATTCTCGTCTTTTGTATCTCCGTCGTTGGATGATGTTCATTAGCGAATAACTTCTTTTCGAACGATGTAGAAACTTCTAACGAATGGATACGACATTGTGAACTGGATGCTCGAGGTGTTGCCGGAAACGACGTTCTGCTCCCTGGAAATATACGAGGGAGTAAAATTAAGAAGCGAACAAGGAGACGATTCTCGTCGACTCGTCGAAAAGTGTTTTTAAAAATGAAATTGGAATGATTGAATGGCTAGATGGGGGAACGATTGTTTTTCAGAATATTATATTCTGACATTTTGTATAACAAATCTCATAGGATAAATAAATTTCCTCATTTTGTTAACATTCTGTTTGAACACTTTCACTGAGAATATTCTAAAGAACCAACTGTAAATTATTTCAAAATCTCAGAACTTATTTTCCATCTTTTTTCACTTCCTGTATTTCTGTTACTAATAACCGGGGACGTGCATCATCGAAACGAATCTAGCCCAGTTCCTTTATCAAAGTACGATGCAATAACCTGCGCAACACTATCAAAAAGTCAATTCCATTCACAGCAACATGGCGCACACGCAAAACAGCAGCGATTCGTTTCGATTGAACTGTTCGGGAATCAAAATTCAATACGTTGTTGCCTTTTAACCTTACCGATCTATCGTCCGTTCCCGGTTACTTCTTTCCTCCCCCGGTCGCGCGTGTCTTGTTCCGTTTCCCGTCTTTGTGGCCTCTCTTTCGAGCTTCTTCCCGCGTATAGGTATGTACGCCATGTTCAATTTTATGAGGGGAAACGTATACGGCGAGCCGACGACGGGCGACGTTTAATAAAGGCGTGGGTGTGTGCGCTAGGGGTGCTAGTTAGCACGGCGCTTGGCGCCGACGACGACGTCGCCGTCTGGACGCCTATGGCCTCCTCTCGACGTCCTACACCGACGGCGACGACGACGACGACGACGACGACGACGACGACGACGACGACGACCTCGTCTCACTCTCTTCAGGCACGTACCGACACAAAGTGGTCGTTCTTTAAAAATCCAAAGAATCTCCCTGGCGATTTGAAATAATATCACCGTTCCTTGTCCTTCAAATTCTTCTGAACGAATTTTTGGGATTCATGAATATTGTATTAAGTAGGGTAAATTGTACAATGATCGACACCATAAATATATCTCGTAGAATTATACGCTTCAAAATTTATTGAAATTCTTCGTCAAGTGTGTTTGATGTTTAATTATTTGTTAAGTTATCTCATCAGCTAGAAATTTTATTGAAATTGGATAAGCAAGTATAAATTCTTAAACGAAAGTTAATCCACGATCCCCGCAGCACGTCACGTCATATTTTCAAAAGGGATTGCCTTACATCCGATGGAAACTCTTACGTACTCCCAGTCATTCTGACAATTTTATAGTTTACATGGTTAATGAGACCATGATATGGAATCAGAGTCGGATTTATTCACGGTTCGACGAGTTGCGCGAGACGAAGTAGGAAGAATGGAAAACGGAAAGTGAAAACGTCGACTTTCCGACGAAACATTTTCGAGTCATTCGAAAGTCATTTGCCTGTTAATTGCGCGTCAGCCGTGACTTTTGTGTTTCGTGAATGCCCCCGGATCGCTCGTTGAAAAGAATCGGGGAGAGACGATTTTATGAAAATCTTGGCTCGGAGTCGCTCCACGCACTCGTCGATGCTTTATTAGTCGGACTGTAATGAAAGCAGGGACGAGGAGAAAGGGTGTCGCGGGATGATTCAGGTTAACATTCGACGACAACAAGATTTCTCGGTCCCCCCCACCCGTCCCTTCTTTTCCTATATTTTTTTACGACACCATCCACCTTTCTCCTCTTTACCCTTCGGCCGCTTCGACCTGTTGTATTATCTAGCGTTTTCCCTCGAATCGGTTCTCCAGTCGAACTGTTCGCGCTTCAGCGTATTTAGCGGGCAGTAAAAGCCTTAATGAAAGGGATCTCGACTTCACGAGGCAGTAAAATCGGTTATATCGAGACACCGAGGGAAACAGAAGGGTAAGAGAGAACTGGAACGGACGCAATTTATCGCGCAATCATATAAACGTTCCCTTGATCGTTTCTTGCCCGCGATCTTGCGGCTGGGAAAACTTTGGATTAAAATCGTTTAATCGGGAATGAGTCGACGTTCTCTTATGGACGTTCAAATACGATTCGTAAGAAAATTATTAACGAAAGTTATTGAAGTGTCAATCACCAACTTTGATGAAACTTCACAAAAATATATTAGATACGTATCTTTTAGTAGCTAATAATATTCACTTTGAAGGGTTGAATTCAGTCCCCAAAGTTGGGGGTACGATGCGTATTTTCTTGAATATTTTCGAAGCTATAATATTAGAGATAGAGGTGAAATATGTCTCTTTGGACGGCGAAAAAATATAATTGTAAGCCTGAATCACCAGTGTATATTTGTACATTTTTCCTTGCAAAATTCGTGTAAAAGGGAGGCGCAAGAAAGGCTCGTGCAGTTATTTGTTCGTCCGATGTTTGTACGCCGTTGGATGATCGATATCAGGACGCATTCGATCGACCATTATCGCAGCGCCAAAGATGACGAGGACAATGTCTGTCAACTGTAATTTCCCCGCGTACGTTTTTACTCCCGGCACGTGTGGGCGTGCGTGTTTAACGGTGTGTTCCCATCGTTCATTAAGTTAACGATCCATCGTTAACCTTACCTTTATTGGATGCGTTCAACGGGCTTCGTAGATGGGAAAAAGGCGAAAGAAACAGCGGGGGAAAAAAGAAGGAAAGCAGAAAAAAAAGAGAGAAGAAAGAAAAAAGAAAAACTGCAGGGCTTCCCGACGGTTCGGTGTTGTTCCTGACGCCATATGGCCGTGGTGTTTTGAGACGACCGATGCCATCCATTTCAGGAATAGTACGCCATTCTCTCGGGTTATGGAATGCCGGAGTTTAAGCATTTTCCTGTACGAAAGCACGGGATACTGTCTCTTTTATTTCGATTCGTACGTGTGTGTACGTGTTGCTTCCTCTTCTCTCTCTTTTTTTTTTATTTTCTACGAGATTGGTTTCGTAAAGCTGTATTGGCTTCGAATCTATCGTTGAAAACTTTCAGTAAAATGTATAAAGGTTTTTCGAATTGCAGTTGTAGTGACTATAATTGCTCGATAAAAGAGATACAACATTCCTTTTCATATCCTATTGATACCTTGATTATATTAGGCTGTCTTCTTTTTATTTTGCACTGCCAATTTTATGTTAATATCGGTATTAAAATAAAGTATTTTTGTCAAGTTTTGAGTCAATTGATTTTATATACCTATCGACTGACAAATTTTTACGAAGGTTTCTTGTTTAACACTTTGATCGCCACGTCACCCACACATGGGTGACAATACACGAAACACGAAATATTTGAAATCCTGCACCAATAGAATAAATTTCATCAACTACCCATAAAGATATATATTTGCATGATTATCCGCAGTGGAATCATCGCGAAGAATCAAATTGGATGCTGAAACCAGGATTGAGAGTACGAGATAACACGACGTTGGTATATTTTTGCGAAAGGTCTTTAATCATCGAAGAATCGACCGCGAAATTACTGATTGCGACGAGGAACAGAGGAAAGGGAGAGAAGGCTGCAATGTAATTTGCTGTCAAAGCTAATACACTCTTCAGGGTCGGTTAAATGACAGATTTCCAGGACTGTCGAAATAAAATAAAAAGAGAGAAGGGGGGGAAAGAAAAGAGAAAGAAAGTTCCAGGAGAAGTTTCTGTCGCGTGGTATCGTCGGAGGATGAAGCACGCTGGCAGAAGGACACCGATCCCGGGAAGGATAGCGAAGGAAACACGAGGAAAAAGGGGGAAAATTACAGATGAGAGCGTGTACTATCACTCGAGGAGCCTCTTCATTTGTGTCATCTTCTTTTGCTCCCTTTCGCAGTTTCTCACGTGGGAATAATACACTTTGCTGTCTTCTTTTCGTCTTCTTTCGCGGTCGTTTAGAACCCGACCAAACTTTCCTCGTCTTTACGACGGAACGTCCTTTGATAGATTGCGAATCACTGTTTCTAACGATTTCAGATGCACCGACAGCCATTTTGGACCCGTACTTTACGATTTGGGCGATATTAAACGACAATATCAAATATTTTTATTGAAAAATAAAATAGTTGTACGTTCTACTATTTTTAATACTTTAATATGTTTTTAATTTTCAGATAGTTTATGCCAAGAGAAAAATTCTGTACAAAACTTTGAAATATTAAAAATAAAAATGAAGATTATTTAATTTGAACTTTTCCGTGAAATTCAGTTCCCTCTACCCTTTCGACTTTTTCCCTTCATCTTTCACTGTTCAAGTTCGTAGGTTCCATCAATCCCACGAGTTCTCTGCTCTTTCCCTCTGCCCTCCAGTCGGTTCGGTCTCCATTGCCCTCCTTTTGGCAGTATAATCCGCAAATTACTAACCTAACCCCCGCGAGCGTCTTAAAGACCAACCCTTGTTCGTGGTAGATTCAAAGGACGTAATACCCGGGCCAGACTTGGCAAGGATCCTGTAGGGAAAGCTTTGAAAGAAGGATGAAATACTTTTCTCCTTGCTATCTTTTCCTCTTTCATTCGCTAGCATCTGCGTGCACATCCCTCTTTTCGATACCCTGGCAAACATTTATTACATGGAAAACACGGAACTTTGTTTCGTACGGGGCTGCCAGGAAATGTTATCCGAGACGATCGTGTAATTTCCCTATTTATACCAGATTTACCAGGAGTTTCGTGGAGACAACCCCTACGTTAATACATGTGACCATTATATCGGGTAACACCATTCTGTAGCTTTCAGACGCATAAAATTTTGAAATAAAAATTATAGGTAAAATTATTGTCTTTTAGATTAATTTATGGAGGTCAAAAATAATATTAAAAGCTCTTTTCAACCGCGTAATTGATTATACTAATTCTAGAGTGTTAATCAAAGGGCCAAAACAAATATGTATTAAAAATGATAAAACTTATGTGATTTTAACATTGATAACTCAATCATCGTTAAAATAATGAATAAATAGCCAGTTTCGTCAAATCACTCTATCCGTCGACCCCCTGAAAACACCATGCTAACACATGACAGTACGAATACCATTTATCCCACCATAAATATTCTCCCCATTCATATAAGGGTGAAATATCCTTTATCGAGCGTTCACGGGGTCGTAATGGGCGCGTATGAGCGAGGACAAGCCGCGAATAAACCGCAGAAATTTATCGTGGCAAGCAACACGGTGCCTTAATCGTCCGTCGCGCGGTCGGTATACGAAGAAGTTAATTGACTTAAAGGCCGAATTACTACGGGTTAGTTCGGAGTTAACAGCCGTCAGAGCTTTGCCGGGGGAAATTTATCTCTGGGAATAGGCACGCACGTGATGCCCGTACCTCCCGTGTCCCCGGGAAATATGCTTAACTTCTCCCCACCCGGTCGCCGAATGCGCCATTAAATTCTGTTGCTAGCAAATGAACGGGAACCGTGCAGCTATGTTGTCATTCATAAACGTCGTACCTTTGAATGTCGGTTTACCTGGTCTCCCGGTCTTCTGAACACATTAAAAAGAAGCTAAGGTCTTCGTGTAGTTGAAGACAGCGACGGAGATGTTGATAATTTTGATTTAACTGCAGTGCACATTAACCCTTTCAACTACTAATCACTAAAACTATTTATTTGTTTAATTCTCTCGCTCCAACTAGAAATGTTGAAATTTTAAATAGAATTTCAGAAGGTTTGAGACATTAGATTTTTAATTTTAAAACAAGGAACAATTTACAATCGGCTTCGAAACGCTTTTGAAACGCGTCTGAAAGCAACAAAGCTCCATCGGTGCTTCGGTTCCAGTTATTTCCACGTTGTAACAGGGAATCGCAGCTGGACGAAAGATCGTGAAATAAAAATTGAGTCCTGCATTAAGTCGCAGCAGGAGCCGAGTAATTTCGTGTTAGAACATTCTTCGGATATTGCCGCGTAAATAGATCGCATTTAGGGGCACTCGGCCCCTGGCGCGAGACCATCTCTGTACACACGAGAAAAGCTGCGGGATACACGGGTGACGTTACAGGCGCTCCTTTTCCTTCGTCGCGCACAGGAGGAATGACACGAGGGAATAAGGCGAAAGAAGCAATCGATTTTTTATTAACGAGAAAGAAAGACCAAGGCGCTCGAGTAGTTATGAAGTGGTCTCGCTGGATGGCGGCTGAAGTAATCGAAAAATTAGGTTATTTCGATGATACCCGTCCAATGAAATTCAATCCCTTCGCTGCGCCAGCATAAATCATTTATTCCTGTAATTAATACCCGCCTTCCTTTTATCACAAAGTATTAATTTCCAACAAAACAAAGTAGTATTAAAAATAAAAAATCCTTCGTTAACATTTCCTTGTAACTTTTATCAGCAATTTTGTTTTATCGAAAATTCACGATTAATAAATAAATTCAATATTGTTCCGCACTTTCAACGTCACCGTTTAACAAAGTTTTATGTACTCGCGAAAATATATCGTAAAATCGTTCGAGACACTTTCAAGCGTCGATCCAAAATAAAAATTTATGTGAAAAGCGTCGAATATTAAAGCTTTAATGGGTGCTTCGGTATCCGGTTGCCCGGTATAAGGGTTAAATAAAATCTTCCCGTGCTCTACTCCAAGGACGCGAACGTCTCGGGTTATCACAGAGGACAATCATCTCAAAGAGCGGAAGGTAAAACACGTTGAAACACTCTCGCGACACGATGGCACTTTTAATTTCTACGCTCAGCAAATTTTCATCCCTCGGTGTCGTCCTTCCCGCCTCGCTCTATCCGGCCAGAGGGGGGGAGTGGAAAAAAGAAGGAGAGAAAAAAAGGGGGGCATGGTTGAATGTAGCCACGGCGCCATAGAAACAGCCAGCCGTAGCCGCGAAATTAAAGTCTCCTTCCGCGAGTTTAATTAGAGCGTGCCGAAATATCGGTGAACGGAAGCCGCGGAATGATTGCAATCGATTGCGGTGCGGAACAGGCTGATGCATGGCGTTCGCAAACGACAGTTTTTCAAAGTCTATCCTAGCGAAAAATCAACCGCCCCGTGAAAACAATTTATTTGACCGGGTAGACTTACTTTTTCATTAAAAGTCGCCGCTTCGACCCGAATTGTATCATGATTTTTCCGTCGCTGCAGGGTGTTTCGGTAATATTTGTTTGTTCTTTTTTTTCTTTCTATTCTTTCTTGCGCGCCGTTGAAACACGAGGGTGGTTTAACAAAAATTGTTCGGAATTTATTTCTTTTCGGAAAATGTCTCGTGATGTAATCAGGAATTTAGGAAACCTTGCTTGAGGCCTCCGATACGACCCAATCATGTTTTCTTGGCATTGCGAATTATTGGAACGGCTTCAAATTTCTTAAGTACTTGTCGTAAAGTCTCCTCCATCGATTGCTGCTTGTCAGTTTTTATTTCCACCTTATTATCTTAAAAAATTATACAAGTTTCTTAAATTTGAAATAAAACATTTTAATTTACTAATATTCCGATTCGATTAACTTGAAAATAATTTCCTATTTTTAATTTATTCCTCGACGAAAAAATAATAATCAAAGATTTATCAGTCAACAGTCCATAATGTTGAAAATCCGATTAATAGGCTTCCGGTCGATAAAGTGTTAATTTTCCAACGCAAGAAATTGATTTTTTGAAACCAGGATAAACCTTTCATGGCTATACAGCTTATTATAAATCGTGCCATGGCGCACGAGATAAAAAAGCCATAAAGATGGCAGATGAGCTATACTATCGTTAAACGGGGGGCTTTATAACCCTTTTCAAAGGGAAAAGTGATACGTGAAATGTGAAATTCAATTGGCGATGCATTGGTACCAATCGCGCACGTTTGTTCACGATATCATTCAGGATAAGTACCGGCACAAAGGGGGCGAGATCAAGGACGGGCATGAAGTAGCTACGAGATAGAGAGAAAGGGCTAAGAAACGAGACGTTCGTATAGAACGTTACTGACCCACTTCAGACACGAACTTTCGATTCTCCTCTCGATTCGTCTTTTTCCTCCTTTCAACCCCCCCTCCCCTTTTACTCCTATCGATTTTATCGATATCTTCGTATTATCTAAATCATAATCGGATTTCGCGACTCAACCGTGTGAAAAATTGAGTATTAAGAGCTGTACTAGATATTTGATTATCTTTCATAATATTAATTCTTCGATGAAATCGATAGGATTGAGTGATACTCGATTAATAAGGAGTTAACTTTTATTCGCCTTTCTTCGATTCGAACACGTTAAACGTTCGTGATGTAGGAAAGCTGTACTTTTGCTTAAAATTACCTTTATTTAACTACTAGCTTAAACTTAATTATTAATCTAATAACAAAACAAAACCTACAGTTCTTCGACTGTTTCCTCCTAGCCCCCATTCCCTCCCTACGATCTTAAGCACCATAGAAATCTTACGCCTGGTGACACGTTTATTATGGCACTCCACGAATTTCATATATTCGTATATTTCAATCGTAAAGGATCAGGGTTGATTTCTCGCGTTACATTATTCTTCGAGCAATCGTTCGAGTATCTTATTGCGGCACGCGGCGTTCCAACGGCTTATTTCAGCGAATCAATTAAAAGGGCCGGCGGCTTACGCGCTGACTCGAACTACTGGCTGCCTCCGCCTGCTGAATATTCAAAGCCGAAGTTCCCGGCTGCGGGTAATTATAACGACATTACCGTTACTTGTCCCTCGGCTGCGATGAGCAACGCAGTTGATATCGGCAAATTAGCGTTGCACGGGCCCCGGCTAATAACTTTGGAAATATTACGATGGCCAGCGCGGGAATCGCGCGCGTTTCGCTCTCGAAAGACTCTAGACCGCTCCGGTAATTATCCAATAAATAGTTTAGGCGTTATCGAAGCTTTTTAATCAGAAACGAGTTATTTGTCCGGAGGAGGGACGTTGGAATATTTATTTCACCTCGTTTGGAAACATCTTTGTTATTCACGGGGATGCTCGCGCAAACGAACGACCCAAATAACAGAGCCGGCGACAAAGAAACCCCGCCGTCCTTTCTGCACCGCGGTCACGTACAAACGTAGCCGCAAATTGTTCGGGCAAACAGCGTTTCGTTCGTCGTCCTCCCTCCCCCGCCACCCCGGCGGCGTGCATGCGAGCAAAAATCAAATTACAATCGAAAGCAGCGACGCGGTGTCATCTGTTGCACGGCCGCGCCGCCAACAAGTGGTACAAGTCGAAATTTAAGGAGCCGAGGGAGCCCTGTTCGCCCGGCCTCCGATTCTATCATTATCCCGAAAGTCCGCCCTCTTTTTTCCCCGCGTACGTACCGATCCACGGGGTGGCTCTTAGACTTCCGGCCTTTAATTGTGTTCCGGATGGAGAGCCAGCAGGATCCTCTCGGACTAGATATCCGGCACGATGTAATGATCCGCAAAGAACGAGGAAAAAGGAGCAGGAACTTACGTTCGATATCTCTGGCGTGCTGGTGTGTGCGCGTTGGTAGGGGAGATGCGATCAACCCCATGGAAAATGCTTCTTAAGCATAATGCATTTATGGGGTTGTAGTTAACGCTTTTTGCACCTTTATTACAGCACAGAAGTGTTAAAATTATTACGGTATGTAACGAAGATTTGTAATTTTATATAGGATTTTATTCTTGATATTTAATTATGGATTATTAGTAATTAAGCGTGAAAAGCAATCGTAGCGTTTTACAGCTAATTTCCGACCGAATTCTTGCGCTTAAATAGTTCTGAATTTAAAGGGATAAGGTTAGTCCTGTTTTGTGAAACCCAAATTTATATGAAATTTTAAAGTTACGTTTCATAATGGTAAATATACTTAACGCGCACATGTAACATTGGACGAATGGAACGATTCTATGTGTAGGTGTGTGTGTGAGTCTGGGAATTTGGAGCGTGACGGAAGGGTGCAGATGGAAGGTGAGAGGCGTGTGATTTGAAGATTTATGTGGCGGTTTGAACATTTCGAGTGAAATAGTAATTATATAGCTCGGGGTAATTTGTCACGAATTAATTCCTCTAATGCTGTTATACTTGGTGCTCGGGATCCTCCTCTCAAAACGGTGTTATTTACAGAAGTAAAAATGACAAGAAATAATTGTAAGTTTAATTAATACATATTATATTATCAAATGTAGACAATGAAATTACAGTGACTGAATGGTAGTTAAAGGTTGCTAATTAAAAGTAATTAGAAATTATAATTTAGATACTGACAGTATCCACGGTTTATTTTATCTTTCCTTTTATTAATTAGCGCCGGTCACCAGTGACCAATATGGCAGTCAACGTGTTAAAATTGCAAATAACTGAGACTGGGCAATATTTCAAGCTACATGTTCTATTACAAACCATAATTGTTTCTCGTTCCAATATTTGCACTTGGTAAAAAAAGAGCCACGTTCGATAGTTCACTTGCAAATATTTACGAAACAAACGTTCGTCCGCGTACGAAAAACACGTGCCACCCCAAAGAACTAAATGTTCGCTTAAAAACCACGTCCACGCTTTATTTGCACCAAGAATATATACCTTCGTCGATGAAGAATAACAGAAAAACATCGAAAGCATTTGTTTAATCGTTCCAGAACGAACGTTCGCAAACAGTTTCGTGTCAGCGTTTATACGCTGCGAAAATATGCAGGTCAGGAGCGGGCGCGAACGCGTCGGGGCTCTTTTTCTAGCGAGACCGACGGCTAAAGCGCGATAAACGTCCGGGGGTGAATGGGGCGAAACGATCGGGCGCGGACGGATCGCGGGCGGAAAAGCTTAATCGATTCGCGGCTCGATGCGAAATCTCATACGCGAAATTCAACCGCGTTAATCATAACGTCACAAGCATCCATCCCGACAGACCTGACGAAGCACGTACACGCGCGTCCACGCGCGCTTAATGAATCCCCTTGTGCTCGATGTGTCCGCGGCGAAACGCGCGCAAAACATACGCGGAATACGTGCGCTTACATACACGGGAAGAGAGATGGGACTGCTGCTGGCATCTGTTCGTCGCCGCGTATGGGACACTTTATGGTATCCTGGAATGGTTGCCAGTAATGCTCTGCTGTATCTGAGAGCCGGGCTAACCCGACTGTATTTTCGTTACTTTTCGACGAAGCAGAAAAAAGCTAGTAGTCGTGCGCTTTTTGAGTCGCTACGATCGTGTTACTTCGTTAACGCGTTGACTGGCACAGTGAAAACGGACGTGTGTGGTCAGACACACTTAAGTTCCAGTTATCGAATGCTTGTTTCCGCTCAATCTTGGAGACAATATATATTGTTGCAATGTTAAAACAAACAAAAAGAAAAATCATAATATGTGGTAAGGGGTTAATATTGTGCGTTAGTAGCTTTAAAATCAATAATCCACATTAATGTCAATTCCATTTAAATATTAAAAATAGAACAATATTTCTCTTACTTTCGTAAGGAAAACCTCAAGTGTCCGGAACTAGGAGAACTCCCCCTGTCTAAAATACCCCATACGGTTGAGTAATGGACGAAACTATGCGTCCCAGTAGTTTCTAATTAGGTCAAGTCCCATAATTTGCTAATTACATGCATCGATCGTAATTCTCATACGAAAATTAGAAATAACTGTTTCTATAAATTCGAAGGACAATTACAGGGTGTTAAAAAAGAGGGGTAGTATCGTGGACAATGGGTGACAAAGTTCGCAGCATAGGTTTATAGCTGTTTTTATTATTCGCCGATGAGAATTCATGGCGCCAGAAAGAATTGAATGAAAAATTGGAAAGCGTACAGCGCAGGAATACGAAAAGTTGAAATCTAGGTGAAAAGATGAATTGAAAAGGGTAGTATTTTATTGTTACGCGGAACAATCTTCGAGTGTAATATATGGGGGTAATTTTTAAAATAAATGACAAAGTCTGTAACGTAAGTTTATAATAGTTTTTATTGTTTGCCCAGGAAAATTTATGACATTCGAAAGAATTTCAGGGAAAAATTGCAGAATTTAGAGGAAACAGAGGATGAAAGTTTAAAGTTTAGTTTACGAGAGTCTTACTTCCCTGGAAAATAATTATCTACAATACTTCATAAAATGTTTTAAAAACGGATTACAGCTTGCATGATATCAACTTCAATTTGTCATTTTTCTTTCGCGAGGATTTAATGTAAAGTTCAAAAACGCCGAGCTTTCGATCCAGGTCAGAAAATGAATCGAAGTCGCGAAGGTATTCTATTTTCAGACGAAACAATGTGTGCTTTATAAAATGGAATACTACCTTCAGTATATCTTCAATTATTGGTAACCGATATCTTTCGCAGCCCACATTTCTAATAAATATATTGAATATCTACTATTTTCATACATCCGTGATGCACATTTTAAGGATGATTGTACGTCGAATCATCGTCGATTGTTTTTATTCAAAACTAAAGATTGCGGTTCGATCGTGGCTCGGGCATCGTTGGTAATACGAGAAACGTTGGAATATGGTTGTAAATGGGCGAATTCGGTCCGGCTCCGTGTAATAAATAACCGATAAAAATGATTGCGCACGGGCAAGGATTTGTCTAGCACAGCGTTTATTGATCGAGACACAATGACCCATAATAGTGACAAATACTCATAAGACTGTTCCAAGAAACGGGCTTGTGTCCCATTTAAATTTTTATTGCCGTATTAACCAGTTACGATGTCAATTTTTGTACGGTTATCTACTCGCGCGTATAATTAATCTCCACACGAAACACCAATTCGCGTAATTAATTGACTGTTAAAATATTCTCCTGAGAAATACAGTTTCCTCGTTTTGTTCAACTTTTCATCCTGGAATTGAATGAGCAATGAAGCAAAGGGAAATTATAGTTCCATTAATGTGGTAAAAATAAATTTTTGAGAGAAATTTTAAGGATAATTTTAAAGAATTCAAAATTCACTCTACTCTTTTATTGTAGACTGAAAAAATTAAAAGAAAGTAATTTTAAGTGTTTAATTTCCATTCTACCGCTGACAAACGGCACAGAGTGGATCTATCAACATTATGGTAATTTTCTACGGGATTATTTCACTTTGATCTTTGAAAAGAAGATTTATCGTCTAGAAAGCAGTAATTTCCACAAAATAAATCAGTGAATAATTCCAACCTGTACCCTGTATTTCGCGGAGAAGCGTCGAAGGAGTCAGACTTCAGAACCGTCTGACCACTGGTTGACTCATACTACTGGGAACATTGATCGCTCTCTGTAAATTGTTTATCTACAAACTACCTGGTTATTCCTAATCTTTTTATCATAAATTACAATAATACGAAGTTATAAAGAGAAATTTTGAACAGTTTAGTTCTTTCAAATTTTAATTATACAATTACCATCTTTTTATCGATTAGCATTAATACTTGATATTTCAATATGAACCAATAAAGAATTCAATTTGAAATCTAATTAATTGAAGATAATAAAAATTGTTTATCAACAAAAATATGAAATTTTGAAAATTCACTGTGGATCTTTTGCAGGATATTTTAAATTTTGTTTTAATTCCTTTCCCTAGCGCAAAATATTCTTGAAAGGGTTTGATAATTCGAATCCTAGAATTATCCTTGTTGAAAAACGTAACAGTGTAAATGAAACATCGATCAAAATGCAGGATAGAAGAAAAAAGAGGGATATTCAGATGGTATTCGGTGGTCAAACGAGAATACCCCATAACAGTGCGAAATAATCATAGACGAAGTGCTTCAGGAAATATCGGTGAGGGGGTTGCTGAAGATCGGCCGTTCGAAGAATTGGAAGAAGAGGCGAGAATGTCCCAGGGAGGAGACAGGGGACAGGGATGATCGAATGAAAGGAGAGAGGGATGAAGATGGTCGCGAAGGGGAACGGGGGATGTTTCTGTTAGCGATGGGATCAAACGTGACTCAAATGTACTGATACATTTTCATCAAACCTATTTGTAATAAAGCTTATCCAGCTTTTCTGTACATCCTCAAGTGTGTTTCTATACAATTTAAAATTTATTAATTAATATTTTTATTTATTTGTAATTAAATAATTTATTTTATTAAAAGGTATGCAAATATTAAAATAATTTTCCTTAAATCACCTTCTACTTTTTATACCCTGCACTAAACACCACCATAGATTTTATAGGTAATTATTAGAAATATCTCAAAATTAATTATTTCTACCCCTTTTTTGTCTCTGAAGAATTTTTAACCCCACAATGTGTATCAAATTTTAATTAACTTTTCGAAAACTGTTACTTGCATTGCTATTAGATTAACAACCCTTAAATGACCTAAATACTCATTAGCTCGTGGAGAGATCTAAGGGAGGGATCCGGATCGGGCCCATCGCTATTTCTTGTCAGAGGAATGGGCAAAAGAGGAAGGAAGGGAAACACGAAGCGCGAGGACGAGTGTGAGAGGTTGGTTGAAGTAGAAATTGCACGCGCAAGCGCCATTTTGCAAACATGGCCAGCCATCTTGCGATGCGTACCGCTCGAACGGCGGGGGTAGGGGCAGGAATATAACCGTTCTTGGTATCGAACTGCGCTTCAGTACCTACGGAGACAGAGACAGGCATAGAACGTCCTTCGACACCTCTGCTTTTGCTTCGTGTTCTCCATTTTCTTCCTTCTTCCTTCCCCCATTCCATTCTTTATCTTATTCGTTTTCTTTCTCATCGTTCGACGTCTCTTTTTCCATTTTCTTTTCCTTCTCATCTTTTTTTTTCTCTAACATCAACTCTTTCTTCGATCAATTATGCGGTCACGTGAGTCGGTGTGCAAATAAAACGCGAAATCGCGAAATCGACGATCGGTATCCTTCGAAAGCATTTCCGAATCGCTTCCCGTCCCTCTGATCCCTCCTCCTCTCTCATCCTCTCTGTCTTCATTCTCTGCGGCTCTTCAATTAAGCGTAGAACGCGAGTATCGCGTTAATTAGAAGTCGTCAGTCTGGGACCCGTGTGAAATTGAAGGGCTCCAGATGTGATCCGAAAGTTTTCGAAATCCTCCTTGTGCACTCCGATCAAAGTCTCGAGAAAGCATTGACCAAACGTTCCTCGAGCTTTGCAGAAAAGAAAAGGGAAACATCTTTGCCAGCTGGTGTGGTGAATTTTTCGAGTACTGCACGAAAGTTCCTCGAGATCGATCGAACTTCGCTCGTTTAGTCCCGAAGGAGTCGCGTCAAAGAGATTCGTGGACGATATTTCTTCTTTTCCGTTTGTGCACGCAATCGTGTAAAGAAATATCACGGTGCGATTGTGGCCGACCGTTCGTTAGGATCGTTACAAAGCGTGCGCTAAAAACCGGGTCATGCGCTTCGCGTGAAAAATCGATACGATTCTTGGTCTGACCACTGGTTGACTCGTTCCACTTGAAACTGTCGACGCCAGTCATTTATCAGTGGTAAACTCGACGTATTCGCGGCGCTGTGTCACTGGCAGGAATTAAATGCGTCCGGAGGATCGTGTTTCGAAATAATTTTTCAAAAAGGTACAACCCCGTGATACGACCAAAAACTGAAATCGCGATATCTCGCTTACGATTGCGTAAGCTGCGATACAGGTCGGTGTTTCGTCATCTTCGTGCACTTTCTGGATCAATTATCGATTCCTTCTCGTTCGGTTTCTTCGTTTCGAGGGTAATTAAGTGGACGATTCTGTGGAGTCGAGTTTCGCGTTAAGGGGAATGCATCGATAAACGGTTTTTGGATTATTGACAGGCCGGCTCGAAATCAGGGGTATCGGTTTGATTGATAATTTCTCGGATGACACGGTTCGGTTTAGGCGACGTTCTCTACCTGTTGCACGTTGCTTTCATAGAAAATTACCTTACCGACATATTGAACATTGTCGTTTCTGTCTGTGGACGGTAACCCTGTGTAGAGACGTGCCATTCTGGGATTACCACGCTCATTGGACGATTTTTTTGCATTTTTTTCGCGTCGTTATCGTTCTCGCGTACGCGACAAGGTTATTAACCTCGTGCATGATCAATTTTGTACGATTTATTGCAATATTCTTCCTTTGAAAGTCGTGCCATTGATTCTGGTCTAAGTTTGTTGAAGATTGTGACAAAGCAAATTACTTTCAGTCTAATTTTGAAATAATTAATTTATAGAATATTCTAAGAAAAGGAAGTACAGTTGCATTCCTAGGAAATGTTTATTACCCTCTATTTATTAAATTTTCTTAAGATCCACTTCTTCAGAGTAAAGGATAACTCTCATTAAAAATTATTTCCTCTGAAACAAGCTCAAAGCCTTCGTCGAACTTATAAACTAATAAAATGCCTAATTATTTTTTCACTTCCAAGAGAAGGATTATTATTAAAGAGTAAAGGAATTATTCCAGATTAAAAATCTTCTTTGGTAGAATTTTTCGAATCCGTCTGAAAACAATTTTCAACGCGGTATCTCGAAAACTCTGAAATCAGCAATCTCCAACCCTCTTCCGTTTTCCAATTATTAATCCCAAAGAGGAATTCCGGCCGAGCGAATAGGAGGAACATTATCATAACTCACACAAGGAAAAGGATTATCATCATCAAAGCAGCAATTGCGTTTAAATCTCACCGAGTTTTCTTTGCTCGCTCGATTCCGTGGTGAAAGAGCGAGAAATTTTCGCGTCGGTCCGGGAAACGATATTTAAAGTTCGCGGTTTAAATTAACAGCCTCCCCGCCCCACGGTTATCTGTGATTTCGTTTTTCAATTAATCTTCCCCGAAGAAGGTCCCCCCGTCACTCCGTTTCACTCGTTTCATCCTGATAAACGCGCGTCGTGTCTAGGAAATTAATTCTGCTTCGTAGAAGGTTACTAAGTGTCTACCTGTTGCACCGCCGCTACCAGACGAGACGAAGCGGTCTCGATCGTTTTTGGGGAATCGTACGGGAGAGGGAGAGATAAGCGCGCAAGTGAGAGAAACAGAAATAAAGTAAAGGGGTGGGCGAGAAAGGGGGCTGAGAGAAAGACAAGGAGGAACACGGGCACGAGGAAGAGAGCACTCGGCGAATGAAAAATTTTACGCGTCTACGCGTTGGAAGAAACCTGCTGGTATGTCGCTGGCTTCACAACTTGTTGCTGGTCACCCCGACATCTCACGACTTCTCCATTTCCGGTGTCACCTTTTGCACAGGTACGGGCTTGATCTTTGAAGTCGGAAATGCACCTTCGTACTTTCATCCGCGAGTATTGGAGCGCTTGAAGCGTTTCTTGATTAGGTACCGTACGTTTTTGCCCAGTTAATTATTTAGCAAAGTTTAATAAATAATAGTACCACCTGAAGTAGTTGGATAAGTTAATTTTTATATTATCGAATTGGTACTGTGATGGAAAGCTTTTATTAACACGTTAATTGCCATGGTTGTCACAGGTGAAGTAATTGAATAATTAATAAAAGAAAAGGTCAAACAAATTCTAAATATTACTAATATTAGGATAATAGTGTAAAGTAGTAGTTTAAATGGTTACATTTGAAAATTAATCGATAGAAATTGCGATAATTGGAATTTAAGTGTGTCTGACCATACACGTATGGTTTCACTGTGGCACTGAACGTTTTAAGGTATATAGTTTTAATTAATTAAAAGTTTTAAGCCTGCATGATATTTAGTATTTTTAATAGATTTTCTTAATGCTATTTGAAATATTAAATTCCATTGTAAAACTTCAATTATTATCGAACCTTTAAATAAATATATCATAGGGAATGGTGTGCTTTGATCGTCGATATCCGCGGCTCGAATACCCTTTTAATTCCTTTATCTCGATACTTTTCCAACTCATTGAATATTCTCATCAAACATACTTTAATTACAAGCAAAGCTGCCCGTAAATCCCGTCAGTTCGTTTTACTTCTGCCCCTTTATTCGTCTGCCGGTTCTTAATATTAATTCCTTTTTAATTACAAACACAGCGGCGTCTTGTCTGCCGGTGCTTCTACCATCGTTAAAGTCGACCGTGCTATCGTTTCAATCCGATCGAACCTACTTCCTGCCTCGAAAAGCTCATCTCGTTTGCCAAGAATGTTTTGTTCCCTTTTTCTGCTTGCTCCAATTCTCGAGATCCTTCACGGATTATCGATTTCCTTAGCCGATCAACGGGAAAGAAACTCGCATTTCCGACTTCCGTATGCAACGATACTGTAACTCAACCATGAATCCCGTCGACAGATCCATGAAAATTCAAACGGCTATGTTTGCAACCTTTTCTTTCGGATTTATCCTGAGCGAGGCTCGTACTTTTGTTGGTAATTTTACAATATCACTCTTTTCACTCTTCATTTCATTTATATTCCAAATACCATCATTAAGAAAATTATTTAGCGATTATTATAATAATTTTCTTCCATAGCAATTTTTTCCAATAGCAATTTTTATGTAAATACTACTCAGGTTAGTTCTATTTTCTCTTATTTAATTCTTTGACGATGGACCATGAAGGAAGTAATTAAAATTAAATTTCAGACTATCTTTTGTTTTCAGTTTTAAATTTCCAATTATTCTTTTAGATATCCTTGCTCCCAATATACAATAAATTTTACCGCTTTGGTATAAATATAGGAGCGTTAAAAAATCTTGCTCGGGGTTGAAAGGATCAGAACGATATCCGTTTCCGTCTCATCCACGGTTTCGACGTCGGTATGGATGTTTGCCCGTTTGCCGTGTAAAGGTGGGATGTGTCAGAGTGACAGGGAAAAAAGAAAAGGGAAAAATTCGAAATATGTATCCGTCTGGCTGAGTTATGCGCGGACAGCGCAGAGACTCACCTGTTGCGCGTTAATTCGACGTCGACGTTTGGAGGGGAGGGGAGGGTGAAAAATAAAAAAAAAAACACACACAGAGAAGAAAAAAGAAAAAAAATATCGAGGGAAAAAAGGAGATCGCGCCGCTTCTTTCGTGCAACATTTAAACAATTCTCTTCGACGCGCCCATACACGACCTGTTGCGTCGTTAATTTAATGAAAAATTCAACCGAGTGCCAGCAGGCCGGCAGTCGCCGCCGACCTGGAATTTCACGACAGACACGCGGAGGACGTGTTCAGGAATGTCTCTCAGGCGGACCTTGTTCTCGTCGACGAGAGCCTCTGAGGCTGAAAGACGGACTTATTTCGCGAAATGAAGTTTAGAAGTGGAAAAAACCGTGTGCACGAGGGCTTGCGTTCGTTTGATGTACGTACGGTGTGTCACAGTCGAAATTGTCCATCTTTCAACACTTTGACTACCGTCCATACGTGGATGACACTTAAGTTTCTACAGAAATTCGTCAACTGTATTATTAGGTATTTTTTTAGTTATTTAATTATGAATATTGAAATTATGAATGATAGAAATAATAAATAAAATTCTGTGAAAATAATTGGTTAAAAAAAGAAGGAATCAAGCTACCAAATTGAAAGTTTAACTTTAGAAACAAATAATCTTGTTTTTAATAGTCGAATTTTTAATATATCTTGTTTATTTGCTTTGCCATTCAGAAAAAATTGCAATCAAAATTGGAATCGCTACGAAAATAGTGAAGGTGGATTTTAGAACCAATTTAATCGAGTCTGATATCAAAATGAAAGGACTGTATATTATAAATTTATATTACTTGTGTATATATAGAAAATTTCATAGAAATTATAAAAATTTTGCTAACCAAATTATGTTTGATTGCAGGTGTTAATTTTACTTCGCGAAGTTGACGTCCCTGCGTTTATTGACTTGTTCCACTGCGGATCTTCAAAAGATACAGTTTTGGAGGATACTTCGTGCCAGTTATGGTGAGTCAAAGATATTTTCAATTGCATGTCAAATATTTTATTTAATATAAATATACTACTCTCGTAAAATTAAGAAACCTGATCCAAAGTATTGAACTTATAGCATTCATTTTTCTTTCGTTATAGGCAAATTTTAATATTATGTGTATAAAGCTCTTTAACCAAAATCAAAAATCAATTAAAGACAAGGAATATGGATGTTTCCCAAAAATCAAACGCGATATTCTAAAAGCAATTTTTGTCAGGACGTTTTGCCGGCCGATTCGAGCAACGATACCAAAACTATCAAATTTTCGTCTCTGTCCCTCTGCCTCACTTTCGCGGAAGATGGAACAAAACTGTATCGACCCTGTTAGGAGAGGTTCGAACCAATTTGAAGCCGGCTCGTTTTTATCCAGGGACAAGTCGATAGGCAGTGCAGCCAACCACCGCAGGAATTTAATTTAACGAGCAATTTTTCCATCGACCTCAGCATCGAGGAGAATAAAGTTTCGGGAAGAAAAGGCTTGTCAGAGGCATCCCTGTTGCTATCGATCCACGGCTTTCTGTTGCTCGCCACCCAATCTTTTCTCTCACGTTCGATGAAATTAATTAATCCCTAGATCGTGTTATTTTTAAGAGGATTGCTTTGTAATTTGAAAACTTTCACGGGGATACATTTTCCAGTGGGTTGCAGATTTTATAGTTTGTTTGGAATATTAATATTTCTTAAGGTGAGCCATCTATAAAAATTAATATCTACAATTCTAATTATGAATTTTTTTCTAAATTAATGAACAAATTATATTATTCTTTTATGGCTTTTCTCTACAGAATTATTTATTAACGATGAACATGTGACAATTTTCAATAGAAATAAATTTCTTGCCCCAGCAAAATAATTTGTTAATTTCCTTGCAAATGAATTTAATTAATTTTTATTTAAAATACATGGAAATGAATTTAATTGCCAACTTAAGAAATATTCTTACGATAAATATATTTATCATGAATATTAGTAGAATGATGTGTTATTAAATAAATTAGAAGTTTGATTTGCTCAGAAATGCTGTTTTCACGGTTAAGGGTGGCAAACGAAGGAACGATGAAACAGTATTTACGAGGGCCACGATATACCCAGCCTCGTTTTCAACTACATCGTATACCAGAAAACGATTAAGGATGCGCGTTAGTCGGTCGTCGTTCGGTCGCTTAATGGTGGCCATCGTGAAATTCATTAGGCGATTGTCTAATTAAGTTAATCGACTCGAGGCTCGTCTTGCCGTCGTAAAAGTTTGTGCTCGCCTCGACGCCGCCGCTCGTCGCGTTTTCAACGCCGAAATTGTTACTTTACTTCGGGCTAATGGCGACAGAAGTTAAGTCCCAGGTTATTTGACGGAGGGTAAAAAGGGATTAGGATGTTGGTTCGCTCACTTTATTAACCCTTTTCGTTGTAACCCGGGTGTTCGCGATTCAAAGGATTTAGGGATCATGGAACGCGAAATTATGCACTGCCCGTAGTGTTTCTTTATGATTTTTTTAATTTTATCCGCCTTTTTCGAAATTAATTTTATGGTAGTACTTTATGAGGAGTATTAAATTTCATTCTAATTTTAACCCCTTGCAGTACTTTAACGAGTCAGACTCGTGACAAGTTCAATTAGATTTTAAATGTAATTCTAATTAAAATTGGTATGATAAATTATCGTTAAATGTAAATTATGTATAACATTACTATTTTCCTTATTTGTATTACAAAAAAATTGTTCATATTATTTAAAATACATACTAGCAATGAATTCTATGAAAGTTTTACCTCTTCCTTATTTTAGTAATCATCGAAGGAATTAATTATTTACTCTTTAAATAGTTATTTTTATTTGTTAACATTATGGATGTGTTATGGAAACAGTTTTAATTAAAATATATTTGATTCGATCGGTTAAAAATAATATATCGTAAATAAATATCCAAGCAATTGAACCAACTATTCCATCATTAATTACGCTAAATGATCCGTTTCGAAAGTGGCCATAAATTCGCATGCTATTAAGTGGTTACAAAATTCGAATTTGAGCGGTCGTTTCCAATTATACAATATATTACGTTTATTCGGGGACTTCTAATTAAAAGCGGAATAAAATCGGAAACCAATGGGTGGTTTGATCAAATATCGTGCTATGGCAAACAGAAGATTCTCTGTGATTATACAAGCCGTACTTATCACTAATTAACTACACTGTTCAATCAATTTTAACTGTCTTTTAATTTTGTAACCACCAATATGCAATTATATTTTAATGAATCGAACACGAATTGAAAGTCTGTTTTTGAAAAAGTATAAGGTAGTTTTGGAAGTATTTTGATACGAAAAAAATCTGTGAACAAAGCATGCGACAGCGGTAATGGCACTCAAAGTCGGTGGTTCCCACGCCTGCAGTACCGATGCACTTTGACATCGGTATACAAAATATGATTTTATAGTTCTATTTAAATGTTTAGTTTCTAAACAAGTGAAAATCTCACTTGCATACTTTGAAATAGATCCACTTATTGTCAGAATCAATAGTCTCACTTAGCCCCCCACTCTTCAACGTTTAAAAAAGCAGGCTGGATAATAAGAGCGTAGAAAATGCGCGAAACACCACAGGATCATCGAACAATGGCGAGGGTTCGATATCACGGGTAAAGCGTATAATTTCTTTCGACCTTTTTTGCTTCTTCTTTCCCTCCGTTGTCGTTGTTTCGTCGTTTCGTTCGGGGCCGGCAATCGGCTTACACGAAGCGTGCAGATGCGCGATATTTCGTCGCGGGAATAATCCTGAAGCGACTCGAACGTCAGTTTCCATTTGCGCCAGGCCCGTGGAATTAAATGGTAGGAAAAACGCATCGATAGCCGAGCGGATCAGCTGTGCTTCTGATAAATTTGTCGCGGCTCTTTTGCCGCCGTTCTTTCGCCGGCAAATAGTGAAATGCGAGCGTTCGCGGATAAAGTACTTTCAACCGAGGCTTCTTCCTGATCTTGCCGAGATTTTCGTTGCCAAGTGATGAAGGGTCGAACGCGGAAAAGTGCTTTTCACGGGGAAAAGAAAAACGATCGGCTCCGGTGGGCTCGCATAGAATGTTGCACAAAATGAATTGCAATTTATTCGAGCTTTTTGAATATCTTCTTGCACTCCTCAATGTGTTATTTTGTAAATAAACTACTTTTTGATATCGTAGTAGCAAAATCGTTCTTTGTATCTTTGTCCGTTTGTATAATAAATATAAGGATTCGATCTATTATTGTAAAATTAATTATCTTGGATGATAGTCACGATAGATCAAAGAAATAATGATTCGAACGGTAATACCCCTGATAATATTGATTGAAATAATAGACGAAGCTGCTCAATTGTCAATTTCCATCTGTCTGGGTTAGAATTAGCCGTGTTTCGCGAAACCGCGTATCAATCGACCGACGAAATATAACCGACCAATTTTCTCTCTTTCTATCTGTCTGCGAGTGGGTTCTGCTTTTTCACGTGGGAATACCTGAGGTTTATTTATATATGTTGCACTCGGAAATTGCTGTACGTAACAGGCAGCCATAAATTATATCGAGTGTAACGGATGTCGTTCGATAAATCATTATTGCGAGGGCCAATTATGATAATTACAACGGCGGAACGTCGATAACGTTATTTCGATGACCAGTCATGTATTAATGCCAGTGAACGTTGCTTTGTTGCTACGTTGGTGTTAATTTCCACGAAATTATTTGCATCGTTTGTTACACGACGTATTCTTATTTTCAAAAAAATATATATTAAAAAACCTTCTAGCTTGAAATTTCAACCCTCAAATGCATATTTTTCCCATTTGAGAACTATAAGGGTTTATAAATGGAAAATGCAAAGGGCGATGAAATTACGTCACGTATCCAGTACAGCGAACAAAGATCAGAAAAAATATGATAATTCTTTATGTTACAAGAAAGGGGGTTGTGCGTGTAAAAGAGTCGCGGGTTAAAAGAAATTCGTGTCGCGCAACGCTCACAGACGCAACAAAAATTCCAATTCTGCTTTAATCATCCAGAAAAATAAAAAGGAGAGGAGAGAGAGAGAGAGAAAACCGGCAACCGACCTGAATACTTGAACGATCCAGTGAAACATTCAACCGGGGTAAACAGCGAAATATAACGTCAGATAAGCGCGCAAAATAATGTCACGCTGATGCGACATCAAGCTTGGCCGAGTGGATGAGGCGGGATTGTAAGGGGGAGAGAAACTTTCTCGATGCCGTTGCACACCTGACAACGAATATGTGGGTGTGTTCGAAAAAAAATAGAAGAATGAGAGAAAAGAAGAATACAAAAACAAAATATGACGATGATAGCGGTTGCCGAGGCACAAAAGGCAGAATAGACGGTGAAAAGTTTTTCTCGAGCGATAGGAAAGGAACGTTGGTATGTTGGCGGCAGAAAAGCGAGGAATTCAGGTCAATGGAAAACGGCACAGGGAAAAGTGGGACGTGTTTGCTCCTCTTTGAAGTTTCTGCGAGTTATCTTCCCCCTACCCCTCATTTTTTTTTTCTACCACCCACTTTCTTTAATATAATTGACTCCGAGTATCGCACGGGTCGAAGATAGTCTATTCTTTGGTTCTCAGTTGTTGGCTACAACTTGATAGCTTGGAGATTTTATTTATCGACTTGCTAAGCTTCGGAATAGTTCATTTCAGGAAATTTTATATGGAACGTGGTTCAGAAATTAAAGTTAACATTAGATTTAGGGGCATTTCTAATACACCTATCACATTTCTTTACAATTTTTATTTGTCAGAACATGTTTTAATACTAAATTGTAATTTCTATTTAAAGCAGGCTATGATAAATTATCAAAGGTAATAAAAGTAAATAGGTAATAAATATTTATGAGCTATTCTATTCAAAATAGAAATTTTAGTTTTCAAAAGCTTCCGTACAAAAATTGCCTAAACAATATTCCTGGTGTCTCAAATGCGATATACTTTTTAATCTTTTCGACGTGCACCAAACATAAAATGTATTAATAACGAGCAAATACTTTCGATCAATATATCGTTACCTTTTATACCGAAAATATATCTAAAATTCGATGAAAAAAATATTCCGTGGCGTGCACGAAGTCGGGCTTAAAAAGCCGCTTTGTTCGCGGAGGGGCTGCTCCACTTTTTCGCAGAACCTCTCCAATTTGGAGCGCATTAAAATCCAGAAATTTGCATTATAACGAAAAACCGATCTATGAAATGTTCACCGTTCCAACGAAAGCTTATCAATGGCGGACCGGGTACGTGGCAATAATCGAAACCAACACCGGCCAGCCAGTTTTCGATCGTCGTTGAATACCGGGGGCCGGGGCCTTCACTCGATTCCTCGGTCGACCGATCGTTTCACCGGGCGTTATTCCTGAAAAGCTCGACGAACCCATAGGCAGCAGCAGGAGGTGGAGGAGGAGATGGAGGATTTTCGAAAAGCAAAAGTGAATCGCGGTTCACCGATTTCACACAATTCTAATCGACGTGTAGCATCGATAAATTCGTCCGCGTCACCGACTCTTCGTGGCCGGGCAACGATAAACCCCTCTCTCTCTGGTCCAGTGGAACCCCATTGAAAACGGGGGTGCGGCGCGGAGTTCTCGGCCCGTGTGCACGTTATTATCAGAGTTACGCGATGGCTACACGCTCGCTGACGATTTTCATTTCCTCCTTTTTATTGGCCCGTTAAAAGTTACGTTTTGCGCCACCATTTACGCCTGATTACGGTTCAACTCGATTCGACTCCATCCACCTAAACTGTCCCCGTAACACCATCGCCGCTTTCCATCCCCTCTACCTCCTCCTTTTCTTCTTCCATTTCAAATCGACGTCATTTGCCCGGTTTATGCGTCAAACGATTTTTTTATTGAGCCGTACAACTGGAACCCGGCAACTTTTCGATGTTGTTTATTGTTTCGCGCAAAGCCGGGGTGGTGTTTAGGGTGACACGTTATTGCAAAGATAAAATGTTCAACCCTCTTTAGATTGAATTTGTTAAAGATAAGAAATCAATTTATAATATTCGATAAGTTATATTGTTGGTAAACGAAAGAGGGTTAACCTCTAACTTTAACTTTGCGAATATTATTTGACAGAATCGATTCGGTTCGAGTGAAATTGCAATAACGTGTGAACCCAAATGATCAGACACGGGAATGTCAGATCGAAAGGACGAACGATCGACTGTTCTGCTATTTGACAGAGGGGTGCCGATCGATCTTTCGGAGTCGTCGCTTTGCAAGTGAGGAACATCCATAAAGGAGGAACGGAGAGGGTTGGAAAATAGCGATGAATATCGGATGGAATGCTACCAGCTTCAAATATTCAGGTTCGGTTATGATTTAGAGTTGTTCGACGATTGATATTTATTCTTTATCTTTCTTTTCGTCTAACGTTTCGTGTGCGTCGATATTAAAACGTGGACGAGCGTGAAATTACTGTTTTATCGTAATTTTGTTATAATGTGTGCTCCGGTGTTATTATCGGGGTGGTAATTAAGAAACTATTATTAAAATTCGAACAGAGTGGAAAATTAGATTTGAATTTAATAAAATTTAATAAATAATTTTTAATCAAACACATTGTTTGATAAATGTTTAATTCCTCTGCGATGGAACATGAATAATTTTAACGCAAAATGGAAATAAATAAGTAGTTTCTTCGAGTTCAATTCCCAGCCGAACAGCACATAAAAGGAGGAATCGGTTACGCCACGGTCGCAGGAAAGAATCTGCTTTCTTCGTGAGTCCACGATTTATTCTCATCCAGATTCGCAGGCTACAATCAACTATCGTTCGAATCCACGGTCCATCAGTTCTTCTCAGCGCAGCTTGAGCCCCGAATAAAAAATGTACTATCCGTCTGCGTGGCCCCGTGTTTTTTCCCTCCCCCCTCATCCCCGTCCCTTCTCCGCGAACTTCTGCCCTGGGTATATTCTAGAATTCCTGGTAATACCAAGCCCACCCATCCGCCCGTTTCACCCTATCTCTCTCCGTCAAACTTATATTTCACTTCCAACTTTTTTCTTATCTCGTGTATTTGCTGGCTGCCAGCTATCTGCCAGCCAGAGCGTCCTCTTTCTATTCGTTTCATTTACCAGTCACACTTCATGACCCGATAAAGTTTCTTCATCCTTGGGGATACACGTCCAAGATCGAACTCGTCCCCCCTCCCTCCCTCATCTCACTTGCCGGGGCGAGTTCGTATCTCATTAAATAAGGAAACGACGGGGGACGATGAAAAAGGCGCGTTTAGGTATTCGACGAGAGACGAAAAGCTGTTACCTTCGTGAAAACGATAGGGGAGGTGTATCGATTTTTACGGGAGAGAACGGTCCGAATTTTTATGGATAATAATCGTGCATTAGGCGGGGATTTAATATCTTATTTCGGAGATTGCATGATCAGAGATTTAATTTAATTTTCGCTTTGGATTTTGAGTCTGCTTGATGATGCTTATAAATAAGTGCACGTTTAACAGCGTTCAAATTGGTATCTCGATTAGAGTGTAGACATCCGTAATATCAACATCTTTGATGTCGGCTACCATCTAAGTTATTATATCGTTTGCACAGACGGAGCTTAAGCAATTAGAGGTATGATATAAACTAGCTGTTTGTACAGTTTTATGCTTGGAAATATCTACTATATTTCAGAATATTATAAAAATAATTTTTAACAATTTCAACTATAAACTACAAATGGGTATTATAACAAAGTTGAACGTCATAAACTAAAATAGATATAAAAATTTCATAAAAGAGTAATCAGAAACCACAGAATCATCCCCTTTACGTCTTCGTTGAAGGATATTCTTCGAACCCACCCCTGAGAAGACACGAGAAGAGCCTTCAATTCCCCCAAAAAACGTCTAAAAGACTAAAAATATCCCCTTTCTCGCCGGTGACGAGAAAGTGCCCCGTTCGAACAGATTCATTGTTCCGTCCACGATCGTTCCACCCCATTATCGAGCGTCCAGATTCGGTCGCGCACTTCAGACGGTTTTGAACGCGCGAAACCGATAAAAAGCGGCCAGCAATTAGACCGGAGGTTCGTGCAACGTAAACGGAGAAATTTCGTCCCCCCCCCCCGCGAGGCGGAGGGGGATGAAAAAGGAGAGCGGAGGGTGGGTCGGACGCAAACTCTGTCAGACAAGTGTCGAGGTTCTGGACCGCACTGGCACGGACACGAGACCACTCGAGGGGGCACGAGTGCGACACGATGTCTCAAATTAAAGCGGAAATGCCGTGTGTTCTTTTCCGCCACCCTCGCCGCACCGACGCTTCCTCGAGACGCTCCTCCGCGCGTCGACGACGCCGTCAAAGGTCACAGTCGCCCCGGGTGGATGCTGGCCGTGATTCAGCGCCAGGATCAATGTACAAGCAGACTTCGAGCCAGCCAACTTCGGCCGCGAAGGGTGACTGTGACGGTGCGGGAGTTGAAATCGTTGCGAGCTTTGTTTTTTCCCAGTCCTCCCCCACCCTTGCCGTTGTTGAAGAGTTCAGGTGGTAGGAATTCGAAGTGGGGGAAAGACGTTCGACCAGGGTGTTTTTTATATGAGAAAATTTAACCCTCCAAGGGTTATTTTTGTTAACTACTTTGTTGCTGATATAAAATATTATCCAACATTGTTTAAATATAAAATGGAAGGGAAATGTTAAAAATAACTATGCTTAGGCATTTTCATTAAAATATCAATTAATTCTGGTATTACGTGTTTTCGACAAGTAAGAATTCAGAAAGGGGTCAAAACGTGACTACACGACATATTTAAATCCTAATTATTAAAAGTATGAGTAACCAACCTTCAGATTTAAGTTTCCAACAAAATTATTTAATTAAGATTTATATTTTAGATAAAAATCGCGATTCTACCTCGAAAGATCGAACAGAACCCGATTTAATCCCGTGTTAATAGACAATCCCACGGTACAAACTGTCTTGGTCTTTTTCTGCCCTGACGAAGAAAAGTTTCCGGCGGGGTGGGATTCGAGGGGAAAACAGGCCGGGGCACAAGTATCCGGGGCTGATTACTCGCAACATCGTGGACGAGACTACTTCAAAGAGCGGCGGAAGCTGCGCCCCGAATTAAAGAGGAACAAGCTTGGCCACGGGGACACCGCAAGCCGCTATAGGACCCCGTTCAACCACGTTTCCCGCCTTCAAATCTAAGTTACAGACTTCGGCCTGGATAGAAGTTTTAAGCGGCCTGCGCCACGTTTCAGCCCTCAGCTACAAAGAGTATTAGAACGGCCGGCTGAGAATTATAGTTCTCGAAACCACAACGGTAGCCTGTTTTGCGAAGGTTCACCGGACGAGAAATAATGCGAATGGCGGAATAAAGAAGTAAAAGGATATCCGACACACGTCTTGGGCGCGGGTTCTACCCACAGTCCGAGAAGAATTATTCTAATTATACTTCCTGCGATGTTACGAGAATGGTTTCGTAGCTGAGTCAAGGTTTTAATTTACAAGTTCTGAGAAATTAATCTGCTTTTTCACCAAAGTGAAACACCATATAATAAGAAGCATTCATAATTATCGCTTTGATATTTGATAAAACACGGACACCACTGTGTAATTATATAATGATACTCGCGATCACTATGCTCGCTTTAATACCATGAAAAATACAACCGATCCCCTTGTCGTTTCGGACCATTCGCCCTACGACATGATGGGAACCGGAGGAACCATAAAGCATGCGACTCACCGTTCGTTGGTTTACACCTCTGCACCCAGAAATGACCCACGGATGACAGCTCCTTCCTCGCCACTGCCACATCATTGTCCATTGCATGATTGATTGCAGAGCCATCCACGTTGAACTGTCCTCTGAAATTTGATAGTTGCAAAGGTTAATGAACTTCGCCAATTTATATTTCAGATCATATAAATTGCACGATAATGAATTCGTACACGTTAAACGTTTGTAATTTTCTGAATAACTCAGTGTATAAATGAATTAAAGAAACGAGCATGCATATCTATGAGTGAAAATACAGAACCACGTTATTACTTATTAACTAACTTATCGTTGTTGTATTTATTCATCGTGAATTTGTTTTTTAATTGTTATATATATTTTTGCATGATTTGTACTTTTATTTTATATTTTTATAGCAACAATTATTCTTTGATCTTTAAATTAATTTTAAGAATCTACCAATGGTAATGTTATAATTATTTATTAACAAAATTGTCATTTTTATGAGTGAAATATTACATATTTATACGATATTAAATGCTCTATGCCGATTCGAAGCTGAAAGTTTACAGAAAATAAATAACACGTTTGTCTAAATGATTTTTTCGTAGATTTTTTAACTCAGAATGTCACATCATATTGTTAGCGGTGAAATGACGTTGCTCGTACGAGTATAGTCCTTGAAACTGTACGACTGGCAACCACTTGTCTGACACAACCATGGTTTTCTCCACTTGTGCTATTTCCTACACTTCAATGTTCCAAGCTTCGTTCATGCATTAGTGCATATTCGTGGACATTTTAATGAACAAAGTTTGCGCGCGATTTTATTTTTTCAAATTACCATTGCGTCCACAAAGCAACGATTTCGTGTCAATATAAATTTGTATGAATTTATGATTAAAAATTTTCAGCAGTAAAATCTCAACTTTTACGCTGATTTACGTCTCCAAAATAAAATATCTGAAATATTAAAGCTTTCGAATAGAGTAGACATTTAAAAGCGACACTTTACCCTCAATTCACGTTTTCAAAGTATAAATTTGATATCAAAATTAGAATCAAAAGAACCAATACTGTTACTTTAATTATTGCTTTCAGAATACAAATTTTAGACGTTAAATCTACGAGTTCTTATAAGAATTGAAAAACTAGAAAGTGGAATAATAGCGCACACACAAATTGTCTTGTCATATGGTTGGAAAACAAGTCGAACATTGCGCAGACAATTCCAAAGTACCTCACGAAATTCCCTCGTCCCTACCCGAGCCATGATTCGTGCTAAATTGGAATATTTTTCCCAAAGTCGTGCCGAGACGGCCCTGCTGGCATTTCCATTCAAATTCTTCGTCGCATTTCGAAGTGGCCCGCATTAACTGAGTCGTGAACGGGTTAATTCGTCGCGGAAACTTGGCGAATGAAATGTAAATTCGGCTGGTAGAAGAGGGAAGGAAAGAAAGAAGGAAAGAAAGAAAGAAAGAAAGAGGACTGTCGTTCACAAAGAGTTGTCTTAATTATTTATTTATACGGTCGATTCGTGGGGACGCGAGGAAATGTTCCATTAAGGGGCAGACACGCCTACGAGACCGGCGTTATTCGACAGGACCGAGCGATCTCTTCGAGCAAGGCTTGAACTCAATTCACTCGGAATTCAAATTACGCCGTGCACCCTTCGAGTCTGGCTTCCTTCTCTTCCGTCACGTTTCCATGCTCCCTTCCACCCTTCTTCTTCTTCTTCTTCTTCTTCTTCTTCTTCCATCCCTTTATTTTCCTATGCTTCCGTTTCTGCGTGCGTCTGCGTCGGAATGCGTTGCAACCGGCCGTCTCGATGCGTTCAGTCTTCATGGAGGAAAATTGGCTTAAAGGGAGGTTTTGATCTAGAAATTTTAAAGGGCAGATACTTCTTCCTTTATTTAAGGAATCTTCTTCTTCTTCTTCTTTTCAATTTTATATATTAGTTTCTTTAAGGAATTTTATTTCGTTTGTCGACTGCCACAGTGAAAACAGACGTGTCTGGTCAGACACACTGAAGTTCAAATTACTGAGGCTTCTATAGATTCATTTTCAAACGCAACCATTTAAAGTAATCCAGGAATTATTTCAACAGCAAGTATCTTAAGTAAATTGATATTTATAAGAAGTTTTTTAATTCGTGGGTCAAGGAAACCATAGAATATTTGTTTCGATAGCTGGTTTAAATCGTTGTTCAGTCGAGCTCGAAGGCTCGATTGGACGTGATCCGGCACAGACGGTCGTCGTTTGTATTTTTCGTACAAACACCGGTCACGATTTCGTGTTCATCCTTCCAATAACTTCAGCCTGTGCTCTTTTCAATGAAGGTCGTTGTATAGCACGTAGCCAGTGAAGCGAAAGCTATTGGGCCAAGCGGTGAAGTTGAAGGAATCAATGTCTGTTTGGACAATGGTAAATGTGCATTCCTTCCGAGCCGCGGGAATAATAGATATCTTCAGGACATGCAGCTACATACCGATTCAACGCCTTTTTTTTTACCATTATTATTCGATTGTTTATTGTTCGTTTAACGAAACAATACATTTTACGACTCCATCTCGGCACACCCGAGGGACGTCCATCGAATCAAAAATTATTCGATCAAGGAACCTAATTATTCATATTTAATATGACAGAGATCGTTTACCTCGCTGTCTATTAAAAGTTAACGCACGCATAAGGATTATTAAAATACCGCGGGGCCAAGATTTTCCAATCAAACCCCCCTCCCGGAAATTTTCTTATCGAAGCTGTACGCGGCGTTTATTATGCTCGTGATAAAGTTTTAATAGGTGGCGATAATTTATGGGTTCTCGAAGGCGAAAGAAGATCGGAAAGGGAGCGTGTTCATCGAGAAATTCGGGCGACGATAATTCACAAGCGGAGTTCGTTTACGAGAAGTCGTCCATTAACCGCGAGAGTGCTTTTAATGTAAAGTGGGTAAAGTCGTAAAGCTCAGGGTCTCCCCATACGTAGATCAAGCGCTGTGCTTCGTTTCGCTTCTTTTACGATCCTCTGACCACCAGCGTCGGACCCAACCCTGTCTCGAACGAGCGTACTAGAAAATCGCCTTTAACCACCCTAATGTATGTTTTCGCGACCCTTTCGCCCCCTTTTCGCGCCCCTTTTGCCACGCTTCTTTGACTGTTCCCTCGTTTAGCCTGGAAATGCCGTGCCGAGATTTATTTCACTCGGGACACTTCCCTTCAATTTTTTTTCTTCTTCCTTCTTCTTCTTTTTTTCGAACTTTTTACCTTCGTTTCGTTTGAAATTGAAACGAGGTTCGTTACATCGTTTAAATAATTTGAAAGAACTTTAGCTGCACGGAGCTCGGATTAACAATCTTTCGGAATAAGAATTACGACCGCGTTTTGGGAAATGGGGGTAATAAATAATATTTCTCGAAGTTTGTTACAGTGATTAGCAAAGTTTCGAGATAGAAAATTAAGACGTCCGTATGAATGGTCTGAAACTTGTCAGAGTACGCTTCAATTTATCGCAGAATGACTGAATTTCTACGAAATTTTGGGAGGGCAATATAGTTAGTAGGGAAGCGTCGATAAGTAGTTCAATTCGAGGGAAATTGAGAGAAGCCGGAAACCAAGACGCCGACAGGGAAGAGTTATAATCAGTAAGGAATTTCGGCATCGTGCATTCGGTTTACCTTACCCTCATGCTTAGTTACAGGGTTCCCGTTCATCCCTGTTAATGATTACACCAACTTCTGAGGCCTGCAAAAAGCGACACGTGCAACTTGCGTAATCGTGACACTTAATTAACTCATTCAAAACTTTATCAAACAAGAAGCTAAAAACAAATAAATCGTCATAATTTTTAAAATATCTGCAATATCTTACAAAATGAATGATTATTAAAATTCTTGAAGATTTTTTATCTAAAATTGCTAGCTCAAAGAATATAAAAAGAACAAGAAACAATTGACGAGACGTTTCGTCCGTGGATACAAAGGGGTTAATTAAGCTTTTGCACATTTTTCGAATAAAAGTTCAGCTAATTTTCTCAGTTCTCTGACGCAAAATCTCTTCCTGTTTCTTCCTCTTTTTTCCCCCTCCTCGATTTTATCGAACGTTCAATTTGCATAATCAGCAACGTAACGAATTGCTCTACGGTGGCTCTTCTTATTCCTCCTGGCTCGTCGAATTTCGACGTCGAGTATTCTGTTGCAATTACTGGAATAATCCAGACACGAAGGAACGCACCGGCTAATCGATAAATTCTACGAAGATATCGCCGGTATTCTATCGCGAATTATCGAAAAAGGAACATTATGCGATCGTCGATCAGAACTCGGGGATTCGTTCGGATCCGAACGTATTCAAATGAAGTATTCATATTAATCCTCTTGCGTGATACTCGTCTTTCGATATCTTCGTCTAACAGGTACTCGATTATTCGAACCGTTCATTTCAGATTTTTTTCTTCTCTTCTCGATCATTATCTATTCATGAAGCAATTTGTACAAGAATTATACCGTTAATTATTATGTCTTGATATGCTCGAGGAGCAGACAGGTTTATACGACAAGTTTTTCAATGACTGTATTATTGAAATTGCTAAATAAAAATATAATAGTAAATTTTATTGTTCCAATTATTTTTCATTCGATTAGATTGCAGAATTAAGTACTGTTTAAATTGTTTAATAATTGATATAAATTATATGTTCGATCTAATTGAAAAATGGTTTTAGAATGGTACTTGATATTCCTGGCCAGTATTTAAAATTGACAGAAAAATCAACCGTATGAAATGTTTGCAAGACGGTATTGGATGTGTGTTTACGTGAACTTCCGGCAAATATTGAAGGTAGTTTGCAAGTTATATAAATTCTACCAGGAGCACGCGATATCCCAAATATTTATTGGAACCGTTCGATCGTAGAAACGAGTTCAGCGTGCTTATTTTGCAAAACGTTGAAGTTTCCTTCTGATTTCAATTTTAACATTATTTAAAATTTTTCTAATATATGATATTTATTCAAGCTATTTTTTATTTGAAATTAATCATTTTTAGCGCCACTGAATTTTAATATCAAACTTTGTTCGACTGCTCTTGTCCCTTTAACACTGCAACCCTTTAACTTTCGATAATTTGGGATAAAATTGTTCACCTAAATTTTTATTACAAATTTAGAAACAGGCTACTAAATTTAATAATTGTGTTTGTAGAAAATTAAATAATTAATTATTGTACTTTCCAAAAGACATTAACTCACGAAGTACCTCATGAATAATTAATATTATTAAAATAATGTACTGAGTTAGCGTTGGAACAACAATAGTTTGAATTTCCAGAACACCATTACTTGAATTCTATTTAACTTTCAAGATAGTTTTGCGCTATCATTCGCTGGAAAACATGGAAGTTACTTAAAGCGTTAGTTCACAGTGATTTGCCTTGTACGACAGAACTTACACTTCGTACGAGCGCTGATACAATGCTTGCCAGCCTTTGTACTTAATGTGTACACACACAATGCAGGCGCGTATGCATGTGTATGGAGTCTGATACATGAAGCATGCGCCCACGTGCACATAGACGCATGAATATGCAACGACGAAATGCGTGTAATGTTCAGCCATCGTACCTAATATACGCGTTATAGTTGATGTGCATATAGACCTTACGACAGTCACACTGCAGATACACAGAAACCTGTGTGCAAAGCTTTCAGAAGTTTCCAGTTACGTCGATCTCGTGTGCGGCCAGAATTACGGACAAAAACGATTATTTCGTCGTCGATAAGCTTATACGACGCGTCGGAGAGGCACTAAGAACTTTGAGTAAACGTTTCCAATCGTAAAACACCGAGCACGAAGTCTTAAAACCCTCTAAAATACAAATTCTTTACATTTGTAACAAGAAGAAGGATTAATTATTATTCAAGTCTGTGCTTTATTTAAGAAATAAATTTTTAGAAATTTAATTGAAAGAAATATTAAAATTAGTAATTTTACTCGACACGTAACTTTTTTTTTTTAATGAAAATATTAATGGTTGTTATTTGAATGCGGATGAATGATTCGAAAGTCTTGGACACTCGTGTTATATCGTACAGAATTAATAACTTCATGATTCATTGGAACGATCGAAATGGTTCGAGCAGTTTGTCAAATATACTTAACGACAAGTGCAGTGCATTTATTTGCATGTCAGTGATGCATATTGATACATTGCAAGTTAAGGATCGATCAGTCCACATGCAGGTGCATACAGCTGCATAACAGCCATGAGATAATTAATGGTACGAATGTATTCGCGTGTATGTGCGTGTTTACACGTGCATACGCCTCGTGATCAAGAATTTCGTTTACTTTGAAACTGTTAAAGTGGTGACGATGAATTATTACCTTGTTATGATATGCTTCCTTTGTTCGTTAATTACGCGGCGTTATTAAAGCTTCCTTTTCATAATTGATAAATGTTAATTTATTCGAAATTAAGCATAGCATTGTATTCCAAAATTCAATGATATCCCTTACGATTAGAAATTGGATCTATTCATTACTTTCAATTATTAATTAGTAGAATATTTGCACTAGGTGCTTCTAATTAATTTGTGTAATATAATTTTATAATATTTTATTCGATATTAGATTTTCATGATGGGAATTTTATACTCAATAAAAATTTCTGAGAGTAAACCTTAGAATTTTTATATTTATTATTTTTAATTTCCAATTCCTGATTTTATACCTAATCCATACTCTTTTTAATATTAAATTGTTATTTTATTATATGTCCAATATTAATAATCTTTTGTAGCTAATGATTTGTATTTGATAAAAAATCCAATAATCGATTTGTACAACGATTCGAATTTTCGGCAAGTGCTTACGCGTCTGGAAATTTTTGATTCCGTACAGTCACGCGTGATTTCACGTGCTCATCATCAAATATAGATTTTAGATAGGGGATGGGCGCACGTATTTGCATGCATCAAAGTGGAATAATCTATGTAGGTGCATCGCGGACTAAGGACCGACCGTGTAGGTACAGGTGCACAAGAGTGTAATGCGATCAGGCATAATTAATCGTTCGTACAAATCTGTGTGTGCATGCACGCCAATGATGTCGTTGAAATTTCGATAATAATTAAATCATGTAACCGATGCTCGGATCATATGACCTGTAAAGTTCTACCTCGAGGAAAAAGCTAAGCTTTGACATTTTATCGAAGGTACACTCGTTAAACTTAATAAGATTTCAACTTCCAATTAACGAGGGAAACATTTTAAATTAAATATAAAATTGAAAGTTACAAATCGTTTAGCCATTTTCTTTAAACTTCAAGCTTTAAATTGATATGCTATAAGTGCTACTTTGCTTTTTACTTTTATGTGAACGAATTTAATTTAATTAACTTATGCAACCAGCAATTAATTATTTAAATACTGAACAACAGTGGGTTTTTAAAAATAGATTTTTATCTTAAAAATTGTTAACATATTTTTTGAGACGTCCTATACATATATTTATAGCTGGTTGTCAGAAGATTATTAATCGCACAGGTACATACACATCGTGGACGTATTCGGACGCACGTGCGTGTAACACGTGATACCATTACGCAGAATAATTGTTGTCATCCCCGTCGTCGCGTAACACGTTATTTTCCTCTGGACTCGTTCATAATTAACAATGGATTTGCGTTGGTTCGATAATAATCCCAAAGCTGGCTTCCAACCCTGTGACGAGGTCGACGTGAAACGTGAGCCCGCTACGACGACCGGAAAACAATGTTAAATCTAGTTTGTATGCAAATGAGCAATCGCGAAAGGGCCAGGTGAAAGTCTATTAATTTCTTTCCTTTATCGAGAAAATTATTAATCATGTTCGGTTTGCACATTTTTATGACTTAATACGTGAACCTTTCTTAACATGCCAGTATTTTTATTCATATGTGATAAAATATGCTTTTTGAATTTTTTAAATAAAGTTTATGGTTTATATGTTGGACATTTTTAGCCATTAATTGGAAAGGTGGTTTTAGGGTAGGTTACAGGTTTAGAAGGTTTCTAATCCCAAAATGTAATCAATAATATGTTTATCATTTAATTATGTCATTAATTAACCCTTGGATGATGGACTATAGAGAAAGTTGCATGGTCTTTATTTAGAATTGAATGATAGTGTAAAAAAGTACGAATAAAAATAATAAAAAGGCACAGAATTACTGTTAGCCATAAATACATCCTCGGTATTATAATTTTAATTCTAGACAGAGGCAGTTAAAGTGTGATATAAATAAGGATTTTAAATGAAATGCATGAACTTTTGAAGATATTAAGGCATTTAATTTGGGTAATTAATTTATAACGCGGAGGAGACATATCAATAACGCGGTAATGGTTAAATATTAACATGGTTACGATGCAATTATTATAGCGATAGAGGTTCCAGTCCGGCTACCACGTCGTAATTTTCGACAAAATTAGAGTAAATTGTTTAAATGAGGAGGGGAGCAGTCTGCGCTTTTATTCGCGTAATGTAATGAAATCCTTCGCGGTCTCCTGATATAAAGTCCACCTCGTAATTTCGCGAAAAACAGAATATTTTCATGCCCCGCGGACTTAGGGGCATGCGTTTCATCAAAGGGGTATAAATTTTGCGGAGTTTTCGCGGATTACGCGCGCCCCGTTCATCGCGTTTCTATTAATCTTTTGAATGATAGCGACACAAGATCGTGGAAACGTTAATTTATGGAAATTCTTTTTAAATGTATATTTATCTCGGTAATAATCACACTATGAATTATTACATATCATTACAATTTATAAGATTGATATTCAGTACAACATTTTTTCTTTATGTATCCACAAAAGAGGGTAAATATTAATACAAAAAATTAATATTGTGCTTCAAGTTACTTTTAATAATTTTCAAAGTCTAATAACACTGATTGACTTATTGTAGTAGAATAATTAAGTAGAAGAACTGAGCATTCGATTTCTAATTATTTGCATTTGAAAAACAGAGCCCTAGACTGTAAAGTGATTCAACACGTGTTTATTTTAAAAAGGTTCTTCATAAACAAGATTAATCAATCATTCAATTCAATTAATACGAAACCGATTATTGTTGCACAAACTCTGGTTAAAAAGGGAGGGCAGATAGGGGGATGTTTCGAATTAAATTCACATCATAATTTCGCGAAAGGGGACGATGCTTTCATAAAGCACGAACGCGGAAGCGAGAGTTCTCCCTCTCTCCTTGTTCCACCATTTCTTCTTTATTTTTTCTTTTCATTTTTTTTTCTAGCGGAAATATAAATTTCGCGTAATTTCCGCGGATTAGTGCCGCGTATCCGGTGCAAACTCGCAGCCAGTATAAGTTACGAGGAACGTGCCTCGCTCTACCGGGCAATTAACATGATGTATCGCGTAAATGTAATAACTGGCACGCAGCAGCCACCCATTTTAAGTGTTCCGTTTGGGTGCCGGTAAAAATACGGTTCTGAATATCGAGACACCTCAGGATTTTTCGATTCAACCCTTTTCTTCGTCCTTCCTCCACCGTGAATAGTCAAACAGTGTAAGATTGTAACAAAAATTCGAATATTAAGTACAGTAACAGCTGTAACCCATATCTTTTCTGTTTACCCTTTTAATTAACTAACCACTCTATTGGTTATAAAATTTTGTTACAAGAAATAGTGATTTTTAATAACGATTAATCACGAAAGGGTTGAAATAATAAGCGAACAGTTACCGTCACCCTTAACGACGCTCGAGAAGCATTACCATCGAGCTGCACTTTCCGCAACGTCTCCAAAGCGGAGGGAAGAAAAGGAAGCTTGAAAAAAAAGCGACGGAAAACTTGGACCGCCGCAACAGGCAAAATTAAAGGGGTGGTTTGTTCATGAGTGGGGTGTTGCCGGGGCAAGATAGAACAGAGGCGAAAGAAAGGCGAGCAGGGGCGGCAGGGGTCGCGGAAAAGTTTGCTGAAAAATGCGAGAGATTGTTCTGGCGTCCGAGCCGCAAACATTCCGCTTCCTCCTTTCTTCTCCCGTCGCCCAACCCCCCGCGCGAGTACATCAACGTTCCCTCTGGCGTCGATGTACCGTGAAAAATTCCGGCTTCTTCGAGGGAAGTAGCCGCTTCTGGGCGAAAATTTTCCGACCAGTCGCTCGCCGGTCGCGCGGGCGAAAATTTTCTTCGACGAAGTTGCCGTCACTAGGGGGATGGGTAAAGGGGTTGGACGCGAAATTCCGCGAGCCAACGGGTGCTAAGCCAAACGCGTCGAACGGTTTTCCGCTGAAACGGGTGCTTCGAACCTGCTGAGCGATGTAGTTTCGTTCACGATTTATTTCCGGAACGGTGTTCCGCGACACCACGCTCCCTGTGTGTCGGTGAATAATTACCTGGACCGTTTTAGCGGACGCCTGGTCTTTTTTATCGTTATTGGATGCTTGGTTGCCGCGAACCGGAAGAGGCGCGTTGCTGTTCCAAAATTTCAGGTCACTCGTTGAGTTCGACCCTTCTAAACTCGTCTTCTGTCATAAAACTGATTACACATTTACTACCAAATGTTTAAACAAACTTTTGGACCAACCATTAAATCCCTTAAATTGTAGAATTAGTAGACTTATACCCTCAGGATCTACTTTACTCAAAATTGCAAATTAATTATTGCGAATACTACTCGTTTGAGACCGAACGTCCTACAATCTATTGAAATTCCGAAATTGAAAACAGACTGAAATAATTTTCGCCGGCAAGAATCGCGCCGCTAATAATCAATTACTGTCCCCGAATCAACGTGACGGGAATGCAAACGCGATTCGCGGGCGCGATCGTTGACAGGGTCCCAGTGAATATCCCGGTGACTGGACGGACCTAGCCCGACGAATCGGGGATAAGAGTTCAAAGACGGGTGGAACACGTATCCGGGATAAATCCAGCATTCATACCGGTGGCGATATCAACGTAGAACGCGTTGAGAATTTCGTTACGGCGATCGGTCGCGTCGCTCCTGGAAGGATGAGAACCCGTTGAAGAGAGAGAGGGAACGAGGCGTGGGCCGGTGGATTTATTTTCTTTTTTATTTCTCGAGACGTGCGTTTCCGACGTAGACAGAGAACAGAAGAGGGAGAGAGAGGGACGAAAGCAAGATTAATGAATATTCAGGAGCGGAGAAGTGGAGTCAGCCTGCAGGCTGGTTCGACGAAAAAAATAGAACGTTCACGGACTCGGAGGGAAAGTGAGAAAGAATCCTGGCCAGAAGGAAACGAGGAGAGTTGTACGTGTGTCCTGAGAGGCTGCAGCAAAAATATTCTGACGTTAATGCAATTAATTTACCGGGAACTTTACGTTTTAATATTCATCCCTCGGCACACCCTCTCGCCGTTCCTAGACTGTTCACTTTTCCAGCTGGCTTTCCTTCATTCTTTCGACCTTTCCAGTTGTTGATCCCATGGTTCTTCCTCGATCCTCTTCTTCGGGGCTGTTACACTGCTTGGGGGTGGAAGGAACGGGATCGAGCTTAGATTAAGAGTGCTGCTCGTGTCTTAACACGTTCGATGCTCCGTATCGAGGATTAAATCTTCAACGTTAATACAAAAAGAAAATTTGTAAATTCGTTGCAATTATACGTTGCAAGTATCACGATGTTTGATATATTAATAATTTGAAAGGTACACGTATTCGCAGATCGTATTTTATTTTTATCAATCAACAAAAGTTGCTTGTCAGTGATGCGCACTTTTATCAGTTCGAACTGATGGCGGATTGATGATACCATTGATAAATTCCCAGAACGCTTTTATAAATGGAAGTTGAACGTTTCTTCTCTCGTTAGTGACGTCAACAAATACAAGCAAATGGTAGATTAAACGATCGCAGAACAATTTTCTGTCCGTTTCCACCGGTAACCGGTTACCTAAACTCTTTCTCTCGTCGGGGACCCGGTGCACAATTGCACTGCAAATCGCTTTTCCATTTATTTTTCGAGGTTACGTCGAAAGTCGACTGTCAGGCGAGCGCTAGGAAAAGGTTGGACGACCCTTTTTTACCTTCCAACCACCCCCCCTCTCCTTTACTCTCGCTTCATCCCTGATTGCTCCTAAGACACAATCGCTCAGACCAGCACTTTTCCTCCCGAGAACGGAATTTTCGTCACGACTTTGCCGTTCAGGAAGCTTCGAGTTTAAAGGCGTTTTCTTTGTCCTGATGCGACTCTTTGCCAGACTCGCGAAACTTGGAAATTTGGTAAATTCGAGGGCTCGTTTCCAGATTTTATATATAATATTTTGGACACCTTTTGACACTGGGTTACATTTTGCAAGGAAAATGACAGAAACTGTGGAATTACCTTGTATAATATTAAATATCATAAATTTTATAAAGATGATTAATAGTTGCTTTATTAACGCAAATAAGTTTCTTAGCAATTTAATTTAATCGAAGCATGCAAGAAATTGAATTCGTGCAGAATTAATTGGTTCCTTGATAAATAACGGGGTTAATTAATCTCCGAATTTGATCACAATTAGGCTCGATTGTTAAGAGTAGAAGAGATTAATTCGATCGTTCAGGAAGTGATTTCTCCGTTTCCAAGAGACTACACGTCCCCCTCGTGATCCATATTTGTTTAATTAATCGGGCAATGATGATAGGGGATATGCTGTATTGGACATTGCAGATAGATTACTCGGTAGAAACCCGTGTAGAGTTGCTAATTAAACTCTGTACGAACTGGTTGGAACTTTGACTCCGTCCTGAGTACCGGTTTTAACGACGACAAGCTTTACTATGTAGAAATTCTGACTGGGAATCTATTTGCCTCCTTATCCCGTTTCTGTCTCTCTTTCGGCAACGGTTCTTGAATTCTCATTCAGCGTGCACGGTAATTTAAGCGGAAAGTTACACGCGTGTTAACACTTTACAAGTACCTAATTAATTTATAATTTAGACGCGTTGATAATCCAAAATCTTTTCAATATTCAACGTTCACCTCTAAAATTTTACTTCCATGGTGGTTAACGCGTGTCTCGACGATTTACAATTTTAATTATTCCTTGGAGAAACAGCTCATAAATAAGAAACCAAACGAACCGAATTCTTGCCTCGAGCTCAACACCTCGCGATCCTGCTATCCAACAGAATTTAAAACTAAAAACCCTCAGAAGGATGGATTCACTCGGCGGAGGGTGAAACCTTCTCTCCTTTTGCGAGCCAGCAATTTTGTACCTCGCGGTGAACTTTTCTCCCTGGCTAATTCTATTTTCCTCTCTCTTTCGCATGTTGTATCTTTAAAAGCACTTGCCGCAAAGAGTAAATAGAGAGAGGGAGGAAAAAAAAAAGGAAGGAAACGCACAACGAGCATGAAAGAAAGAAAGCAAGGAAATATTAAAAGGGCATCTCGGGTGGAATATTTTCGATGCCGTGGTACGATTTTCTGGGAAATTTCTCTATGCCTCTTCAACGTCTAGCATGCACGGTCCCGTAATAATATAGATGACTTCGATGCGATTAGGAACGCAAGCTCGAAGAAGATGGCCCTTCAGAGGTGCTTACTACGCGTTCTTCGTCTCTGTTTCGCTCTCTACGCTCCGCCTACGGGTAAGCGTCCTTTCAAACATCCCTTTTCACCCTTCGCTTCAGGCTGCGCCCGCATCGTACGGCAGCCTAAAGGACTCCAGGTGAGTGGCTGCTACTTAACACGGACCCCCGTGCATACATTTTTAATCGCCTCGACGTACTGCCTCACATCCTTCAGCCAATCGATTCGCAACGAGATTCATGACGACATCTTCCAAATTTTGTCAGATTTTCAATAATCGTAAGTCATAGTATACTTAAAATTATTTCTAAGTCTGATGAAGTTAAAATTTTTGACCAAGCTTCCAGAAAGTAATACTTTATTTATGAATTTTTAATCAAATCTGGACTGGGTAAGATTCGTTTCTCGGTTTTAGAGTCGCGTAAAAGCATCAAAGATCATTGCGACAATTTTCCAGGCCACCCTAGAGCCCATCAAAATTCCCCGTGAATTTCCACAAGCCCATTTCCATATTAACCGCGGCGCGCCACTTTCAAGAAGGATACAAATTTCCGTGGCACTCGTCGACGCTGATATGCTAATCGAATGCTGAAACTCTGTGGTGAAAGAGGATGAAAAAAAAAAAAAGAAGGAACGCCCCCTTTCGTGGACGTCTTTTCGCGTCTGCTTCTTGTCCAGAACGCCTTCCACTCCGGCAACCGGAAGATGAACAAGGGCGCCGAGCGTGTTTCCCTTAAATACACCGTGACGAGGAGGGGGTTAAAAGCGTTTGACAAGTCGAACAATTCTGAGACCTCGTATCCCGTTTCTTCCGGCCCCCTTCCCTGCTTCTCTTGTACAGCTGACATTCGCCGATCCTCCTACTGCTCCCTCCCGCGACGACCACCCTTTCTGGTATTACGCTGTAATATAGCCCTCGTTCCCCCCTTCGAAGTCGCAGCAGGACGTAATAGCGTTCCTCGACTATTACTTGTGCCCCCCGCCAGCGACTAAGGTTCTCCTCTTCCGTCATTCTTCCCGTTGGCTTTTCGTCTTCTGTCCATTCTTCGGGGTTGCCCTTTGATGGCGTTTCTTCTCAGGTCGCTTCTAGAAAAACTCAACGGACTTTGACAAAAATCACGTGGCTCGTGGCTAAATAATTTCGTTCATTAAAATTGATTTGGTTCGCACCAAAGATAATTAGTCTAACTCTAGCACAGGGGCGAAACTTAAATTAAATTTTTACAAGTTTAAAGGAAGAATACTTTATCAAATAATTGAAAAGATTTCAAGCTCGTATAATTGCGATTAAAATATCGCACAGGTCTATATACGTAAGTTCCGAAGGTGTAAAATGTACACGTTCCAAGAAAGGAACGCTTAAAGTCTGACAAGAATTCCCTTCGAAGGTCCTTTGTACGAGGAACGGCGTTAAATTAGTAAGTTTTAATAAAGCCGTGTAGCGACTATGTAATAATTACTTAACTGCTCGTTAAGTAATGAACTTCTTCGAAAGAGGCAAGTTCAAACGAGAAAGGCGACACGATTATAAGCATTACATAATTTTGCGATAATCTCTGTTTGCAGTTGTACGATAAACACTTCAAAGTATTAAAATTGACTTCCCCAATCTCCGAGGGGAAGTTTCCCTCTATCTGTGTGTAACGTCGTCCCGTTTCAGGGGTGCATCACAGTTTTGAAAGTTCAATTACTTCGTCGATGCACCTAAAAGGGCGGAATAAAAATGAGATTTTTCCTCAATTTTCGCTGCTCGAATTATAACAATTTAACGTTAACAATTGACAAAATGCACAAAAGTTTCATAAAATGTAGCTTGCAAGAAATAAGCTGAATGGTCCTCGAAATACCACGCTGACACAAGCAGGAGGGCAACGAGGTCGAAAGAGGAGCCATAATCGCAAAGTTCGATTCAACCCAGAGAGGTTGTAACAATTACTATTGTCTACTTCCCTTTACAACAAGCAGACTCGGGGCAAACGTAAACGAGCGACATTTTGTCTGGATGTACGTAGCATGCTAAGCCTTCCCTAGGGAAAATGGCGCCGTAGAAGCCGAAGGCCCCATCAATCGTCTTGTATTCGAAAGTTACCAGCCTAGATATTATGCCTGGCCACGATAATTAAACCTGGTCCATCATCCGTGCCACTTCATCACTAAATGAACCAATTCCCCTTGGAATGAATACTAAACTACTTGTCTCGTGCAAACTGGACATAATGCGTAGTAATTCTCGAATATTGAGACGATGGAGACTCTCCTTCCTCCGTTCACCCCTGGGGAAAGCCAGGCGGTAAAATTTCTTTAATCCGATGAAATAATAGGACGGGGAAGCCTAGCACGAACGGGATTCTTCGTTTCGTTAAGTTGGTAACAATTAGTAGTTAGCGAGCCCCGCTGAGCGAGGTCGTGTTCTGGCTACAACGGTTATTGCGAGCCTGGAAATGGTACTAACGATGCGTACGTAGACTTTACATTTATCGTTATGGTGTCCCGTCAACTTGTTTCCCTGGTCCTTGGGAGTCTCCATTTTCTTCCTACCCCTCGTTTCTGTGGTCTGTCCTTCATATTTTTCGTCTTGAGGTGGCGTGTGAAATATTTTTGGCAAATTTTAAACTTTCCTTCTTTATTTTATGGTGCACGATAATAAATTATATATGATTATGTATAATGTAAGAAATGTAGGTGAATTGAAACTTGAAGAGTAGGTAAAAATTGAATGAGATGTTTAAGATTGATAGGAAATCAAATGACGGAGGTTCAAAATAAATAAAATAAATACCTTTATTTCCGGGGTATAATGTTTCGATAGAAATGTTAAATATATAACAATACATATAAAGTAACATTGGTTCCGTTAATGTAGTTTTCAAAAATAAATTAATCTTCAAAGTTAAACCATTAGGTAACTTTAAATGCAGCTTTATATAAATAGAAGCATCTGTAGCACTGGAAAATGCATATTAATAGTTAGAAAATTATTTTTAATAATAATCTTGATATTGTACCGTGTATTTAGGAACGGCGATTCATTATTGCAGCCACTATTTTTTGCACAATAATTGAAACAGAAAATAGGAACATTTTTCGCGCAGGAGATAACTAGCCAGGCAGTAATATTCCTAGAAATATTCATAGAACCTCTAATATTTCTTAATATTTCAATAAAAACAATTCAATTTTAATTTAAATTAGAAATAACCTTTACTACCTGGCTTATTGTCAAGTTAATTCGACAACAAAACAAAATAGTCGAATTAACAGTGTTTCCTTAACACGATTTCGTTACCGTCGACAGGATGTCCTGTTCCTTTCATCCGGGCCCTCCTAAATCAATTTTCAATACTTTTGTTTCGAGCCGACTGAAGCTTAAAGTCGTGAAACACGATAAAGCCGCGGTTTGCCGAAGGAGGGATGAAAGAACCCGAGGAATGTGTCAGTTTTTTTGCGGCTTTATCAGCCGGCTGGCCGGAGGTGGCAATTTGTTGAAGCCAGCGTTGTCGAAGACCGGAAGTAGGTCCCTGACTCTTTGTCCGGCGCCAATGGCCGCCAATTCGAGCCACCTGTAATGATGGCGAACAGACTTGAAGAATGAATTGCTTCCTCATCAGGTTTTATTACTTCCACAGGGTGTACTGTTCGTTTTGTGAAAATTACTATTTTAAAATAAAAAATTGTTGGTATCTGTCCACTTAGGGTTAGATTAGGTTAATCAGATTTAATTATTAAGTAATAGCAGCAGTAAATAAGTATTGTTATAAAGCAAAATGTTTTCAGAAATAAAATTTGCATGAGTAATTGCTGTGCTGTTCCAGGGGTCGAAACAGAAATATGTTTTCTTCGAAGCATGAAAATTTTTCATCGGGGAATTTTCGTTTCGAAAATCATCGAACGACTTGGCACGTTTCACGTTAGTAGAAATTCAATCGCGCCTCATTAATTTATGGGACGCAAACGTGGTGGAAAATATGAAATCACGTGGACAACCGGAGGGTTTGAACTCTCGCGTCCCCGTGGAATATCGTTTGCATTATATCCAGGACGAAGCCCGGGACCCCGTCATGAAAACTGAATTTCTACGAGATCCATTCGGATGGCTTGTTCATTTTCAGTGACGCTGCTACGGCCGTGTGCTTTGTTGCTTTTCACAGAACAACCGCAAATTCGATGCCGTTGGTATTTTCGACGTTTCCAATTTGCGCTTTAGAATTTAATGGCCAAAGCGCGCCTTTATGATTCATAAACGCGAAGCATTCCGCTAGGCGATACGTTTCTGAATTTTTCGTTGGGCTAATAAGCTTCCAACCGATTGGCAAACAGTTGTGTTCACGGATAACAAACAAACTGAATTAAAAACAAGACGGAAACAAGATCGTCGACGATCGAGAACCTCGCGGTTGGATATCGCGTTAAAGTCATCAAGAATTCGATTACCAATCAATATTATATGCTTCTTGTATCATGTTTGGTTCTTCAAGTATTTAAACAAATATTTATGAAGATAGGTAATTAATTCTTCAGGAAATTTATGAGTTTTGTGAAGGACATGACAAAAATTAAAAATTAAAATTAAATACGCGAGATTTTTCAAAATTTAGAAAATTGTAGCAATTTTTTAGAAAATAGGTATTGAGTTTCAATAAAATTAAGCTGGATACTAATTATGAGAGTATTAGGGGAAAACGTAATATAGCATACAATGTACATAAATAAACAAGGATCAAATAGCAATTAATTCTCGTTTAAATACGATATTTATCGGGATATTCGTACATTATCCAACTATGTACGTTAATTTATGAAAGTACAATGAAGCAGTCAGCTTTAATTGCACATAAACTTTTAGAAACGAAATAATCCAGTAATCGTACTTATTTATCGTCATGGTTAATAAATTTGTTCAAATAATTATTGATTCATATTTATTTCTATTCATCTCGAAACTTAATATATTATTTAATAAATCATTGTAAAATCATTATACAAGGGCAACAAACACGCAATAATTCATCCCTTATAATCGCGAAATTCCCGGCTGGCTGGGAACCCCTGCTATAAACTAAAATTACTGAATCCAATGAACGAACTCATCCAGCATCCCTCAATTCAACAGCCAATAAAAAAGCAGCCAAGAAAGCAAGTTAAGCCATGGAGGGGTGAAATCGGTCGCGTCACCCCTGATAAATTGAAATTGATTTTGGTCGGTGGGTCACCGGCGGCGGAGGGGGATGGGGGTGGGGGATGGGTTGGAAGTGAAGCGCCTCGCAAGCATATGTGAACACACATTCATTTCCCACCTGTTGTTTTTGTATTTGGCGAGGGGTTGAGCGGCCGGATGGAGCGTTTCGGTGGGGAAATATGTGGCCCCATAAAAATCCAAGCCACGGCTGAGCAACATCGAGGTCTCCTCCACGCTGGCCAATGTGACCCTTATAACTGGAGGACCCGTGTAAATCGTCGCCGGCTCGTGTTGGCTGTGAGCGTCGCTTTTCAGCTTGTCGTTGATCGCTTTCACTAATTCACAAAAGCAGACGCCAACGGGTCAACGGGTGCAGTTAGGGAAATGACGGGGGGAGAGAGGGAGGTCGCGTAGGGGGAGGGGCGAATTAATTCGATCGGCGAGGGTAGGTCGAGGTATCCGTTGCCGGAATTAACGGAACTAATTGCGAGACGCCCGTGCGCGCGTTTCGTTGCATTTCCCAGGATTCGAATTGCTGCATTCTATTTATTTTATCGGATCGCAAATATTTTTTTTCTCTGTTTCCCCCGAATAGCATGAACGGTTTCGCGATTGCCGTTTCAGAGGGGAAATTCGGAAATTTCAACAACCGCGATGTTGGTTCAGAGGTGAATTGTTTTTAATTTGTAAAAGCAAATTTGCAATCAATTGTTTTTCGTCTGGTGGGCGCGTTTTAAGGTAAAACGGGTATCGTGTGTCGAAAGTAACGCTGCCTCTGTTTATAAATTGATTTTGACAATTGGGTATATCGTTCCTTCGATACTTTTCAAATAAAATATGTTGCACTCTCATTCAACAATTTTTTCCAAATTGATAAGTAAAAAATTAAATAAAATTAAATAAAGTAAATACTCACGGACAGTGCCGGTGTTAAGAGGCAACCGCGTGACTTCCACTATGGACCGGTACTTGTAGAGAGCGTGCCTAATATCCTCTTCGGGTAATTCTTCAGGAACGTCCAAAACGTAGACGGTGAATGTCTTTGCGGGTCTGCAGGGTATGGCGACCTGCGTTCATGAATACGAAACGTCGTATTTAGAGGCGTTTGAAGAGAGAGAAAGGTCCTTTGTGTACCGAAAGATAAGTACCTTCTTGTAGAAACGTGCCCCGGTGACTTTGTGGAAGCCCTTTTTGTAGACCGCCTGAAAATCGTCGATGTTGCTGAACTTGAAGAGTATACCGGTGGCCGTTTTCGTCAGCGAGAATGCGCCGCTGCAATTCAAAATAAAAAACATCCCTTTAACTATTCTGTTCCTCTTTATATTACATCGGTGAAAGATTTAAAGATTTTATTTAAAAAAATGTAATTGTCTAATTGGTTTCCCAATTGATTTATTAACAAATATCCTTTATGAAATTTGATATTCTATATTTACCATAAATTGGGTAGATATATACTACTTGTTCTGTCGAATGGTTGGAAGATATAATCGAATTATGTCGAAAACATAAATTATTCGAAAATATCCCGAGAAAGAGACAACATAATTTATCCTGCATTAAAGCGATAGCTCCTTGTAACCGCGGCGCAATGATTAATGATGTTAATCAAACATTTGTTTCAATATAGTCCTTTAGGGAACCGACTAATATGTTTCAATTATTGTTCGTATTGTGATATAGCGTTACAGCGAAATGGTTTACGAGTTTTGAACTAAAAGCAATAACCGAGTATTGAAGTTCCTCCCTCCGCCACACCGCGCGTTGTTAGTTGTTTAATAGTTACATCGTCGTATTAGTTCATAATTAACATTTCTCATCGCATTAAATTTCACGAATAAATTTCATCTGTTTATCGTTTAAACATCCAGTAATTGCAACGAAAATACATAATTTTGCAAGATGAAATTACAAATTATTAATTTTTTAACATTCTTATTTACAGATTCTTATTTCAAGAATATTGTTACTGTTAGGTTATAATAAACAAATTTTTAAAATACTCATGGTTAAGGTTAAATTGAAAGCTGATCAAGATTCGCGAAACTTCATTGATCGAAACGTGCCAGCCCCCTCACCGGAAGTTCATTTTCTCGCAAATGGTGGCCGCCTTCTCGATGTTGAGATCATGGCTGGGCGTTAACAGGAAGGCACCCTTGGTCAGAAAATCTGTCTCGCTGATCTCGGAGTCGGTGTCCTGATCCTGCCAGTCACCTGAGCCACGTCGCACCTCCTGGTTCAGCCGCAGCAAGGAGCTATTTTTCGACGCCGACATGTCGTTTTCACACGTGCCACTGTCGTCCTGTCCCCTTTGAGACATCTTTTTATAGACCGCTCGAAGTGGGATCGGCTCTTTGCGAACGTAACCCGTTACGCGAGATCGACTCCTCGAAAGATTGGACACACTGGCGGACAGTTACGCACCGATACGTCCCTTTTATATTGACTTACTGATCTATGATCGTTAATGATCGAGAACTCTGCCCACGATCTTTTCCACTGTCTCGATTTGGTACGGCTCGGCCTTAATCGCGAGTAATAACAATTTTTTATTTCCTTTGCGATAATTCGAGTAATTCGGATCGACTGTTTTATAGGGCTGTTGTTGTAGAAAACTTTAGTAGTTTTAGTTTTATTTCTAATAAAGAAAATTTTCGATTTGAATGAAATTGAAATATGGTAAAATTTCAGAATGATAATTAAACGTAAAAACACGAAATTACAAATAAAATTTACTAGAAAATAACGAAAGGGTTAAATACCATTCGTTGAAGCAAATTACACGCATACCATAAGTCGAGGAAAGAAAAGGAAGATAAAACGAGGGGGTTCCTCGACATCGAATGCGACGCATTTTACGAACGATTAAATATTTGCCAGCTCGAAAGCTCCGATACTCGTCGGCTTTTCTCCGAACTTGTCGAGTTTAAACAAATTTTCGGCTGTCGTACCCGCTCGAAACGGTACGGCCCGGCTCGGCTCGACGACGCCCCGGAGGAACGAAATTTCATTCAAGATTCTCGAGCCACGAGTTGAGACCCGGGCTGCCGAAAGCTTCAATTAACGCGACTTCATCGAACTCTCGTCGCGGAGGAGGGAGGGATTCGGGGTGGGAGACAACGGGCGCCAAGTTGGGTACACAAAGGCGCAAACAAGCGTGTACACAGTGCTAACAACGTTAGAAGAAGAAGAAGACGACGGGACACCGACACGGGGGACCGTGATAAAGATAGGCAATGGAACGCGTGAAATGCGCAATTCAGTGGCTCGATTTGAATTGAAATCAAGAACGCTTCGCTTTCTGCCAGAAACGCTCGCGGAGGACCCGCGACAAAGCGTCGTCGAAGTGCATCGATTTGCACTAATTATCGAAACGGTAATTGCTGTGAACGAGAACTACCGCTGATAGAGATCGAACCGATGAATCGCTAATCGAGCGTTAATGAAATGGAATAAACGTGCATGGATCCGGGGGCGTTAGGCCGCATTATGCCGCAACACCTTCGTCAGGGGTCGTTGAGAAACTGTGAAGGGGTGGAAAGTTTTCAAGATAAAGGGGGTAATTAGCTGAACCGATGGTAAATCGTGATTCTTTGTTTCTCTCATTATTCTGATTTCAAATGTCCGATCAAAAAGTATCGTATACCCGTACGAAAGTTACAAAATTAAATTATCAACCCTTTCGTTACAAATATTTTTTGTTTGTTTAATTTTAAAACAGTATTCTCCCAAATAAATTTTTCATTTGAAGAAAATTTTCATCAGGGAAGAGGAAAGGGGTTGATAAAACCATGAATTGCAGAGTTTGAACTGGCTCACGGTTGACTCACGGAATACGTTAAGTTTCGGTAGTATTCCCGTTGCATCCTGGCTAATAATGATTTACGGTAACACTCTATATCTCCGGCAACGGCCATCTGTTACTGCTACATTTCGCGGTGCACGACGCAAGACGCGCAATAAACTTTCCTGCGAAACTAAATTGCTGCCGTATTATGCCAGCCAGTTCCAATTTAATGGCTGCGTCTCTCGCGATTCGAACGTACAAGCGTGTTGTTTGAAACAACGAAAATAGCCAGAATGCCATTCGAAATCCATAACGAGCTCCGTGTACCGGCAACGGAATTATTTCGCGTACGGAACAGCGAAGAGAAATGAGTGAATATTTTGCCGGGGAAACGGGTTTTTGTACTTTCTGGTTTACCGATTTCACGCTCGAGTTCGTCCCGATGGTTTTATAACGAACGATCAATTTAGCAAAAAATGACAGCTAGCCTCTTTGTTTTGTAAAATGACCTTTTGTCGACGATCTTTTGCGATAATGGCGAATCAACCTCTCCAGAAAATAATAAAATTATATAATAGTTAATTAATAACCGAACGAACAACAATTCTTTTGATCACCAAAATCCTTCTCCCAACTTGATCATTTTTTCTTTTATAATTACTGCAGCAAAAGTACAAAATTTAAATAAAATTGAGAAATATTTATATACATGTTTGTGACAATGATTTTATCGTTCGATTCTTACGCACTAATTATTGCAAATTGCTAGATATTGGCTATAATAGCTAATTAATTTCCCTGCCGCAGTTATTGCCCCGAAATTTAACGTTAGAGGCAATGAACGTTTATTGTATTTCTTTTTCTCGTAAACATAGCCACGCATCTGTTGTCCAATCGGTATGCTACGCGACCGATTTGCTAATCTCGAATCAATTATTATCGATTTGGCCGGTCGCAAATTCCCAATCAACGCTGGCAAAGGGCGCGCCGGATTAGCAGGGCAAACGGTCGTAATGCGGTCAGCATAATCCAACTAAAAACGGATATGTATCGGCATCAGGTGGGAATAGCTACAAACCTGGCTACGATTGCTCGCCGATTGAGCAATGATCATTTCCAACCAGATACAAACGCTACGTCGTATTGTTAATACAACGTTGACTATTACCATGAAAACGAATTCATTGAAAATATAATTAATATTATTTAACGAGAAATATACTACTGTAATAATTCTAACAAAGCAATATTGCTGAAATAATTTGATTATCCCATTGATTTCTTTCTTTATCTCAACATACAAGGTGGTCCAATATTAATAGTGCAACCATGGAGAGGGTGAAAATATGGAATCAGTTTTTTTTATTAGACTATGTCAACGAATTTTTATTTATGAAATCATATTAAATCAAAAGTTTATTTCGAACACAACCCAAATTTTTAATAATTTTGGTGTTCAACTAAAAATGGAAAATATATTGCAAAGCGTGCACGAAAATTAAATTCGGAGAGCACACCTGTGTATGCAATATGGTGACAAGTATTTTCAACAATTTTTGCATTAATAATTTCGAAAATAATGTCTCCGATAAAAAAGATTGATTTCCTCCAGAATTGTACCATCAAAACCGGAACAGCCTGTACATTTCGCACGTGTCAAATTCAACATAATTAAACATAATCAGACTCGACGAAAATAAACGAACAATCAAATTAACCCCTTTCAACGGTTCGTCGGATAATAGTTAATTTTCGAGTAATTTCACGATCCGTTTCAGGACGCAATTACAGTGCGTTTTTGCTCGGTACCAGAATCGGCCAGCACGGATGGCAATAATTCACGAGGAATCGACGAAGACTCCTCTCACGATGTTTCATCCTCGATAATACCTCGTTATATTATCGATAGCGTATCCAAGTATAGTCGGCGGCGTAGGTAGCTAATCAACAACTTACTTTTTACAGTAATGACTCTGGCACACGCGTGGGCGCTTAATTGAATGATCGGCCCCGTCGATATATATCGTCGATAAATTGGCGTAAATAGAATGAACTATCGAAAAAAAGAGGTTTTAATTGAAATTACTCCGTGCCAACCGATGAGAATTTTCTGATGATAAAAAATCAGCCATTTTTAACCGTTTTAAACTGATATTTTGTGTCAGACTTTTTTGAACATTGATAGGATGCAATCTAATAGTGGCATGATTAAATTTCCGTGAAACACGTTTGAAAAACCGGCGCAATTAATATGTCGCAATCAACGTAATTAATGCTCGATACAATAGCGTTTATTTTGTGTAATCAACGCACAATTTGTTGCAAATACTCGTTTACATTATGCTATCGATTTTGTTTGCTCGTGTTGTGCATTCGCCGCATTCACGTTTCAAATTCGATTCGAAAAGCATCAAAATGCGCATACATTTCATACATTGTTGTTCCAAAAGCGATCGTTCAACGAAAAGCTGAAAACTGAACAACACGGGGAAAAATATATTGATAGACTCCCGATTCACGAATGAATAACCCAAATTCAAGGGATAATTTAAAAACAGACATCGAACGGAAGTCTCGTATGTACAAAACACGAAACAGAATTACGATTTTAATTAAATAACTGCCGATCATATTTGCGATATAATTCCGTAAATTTTCAGCTGACACTTCTTTACTTTTACAAACATTAATTTAAAAAATTTGTAAAACCTTCTCGTGAATTAAAAAATTAATAGAAATTGCAAGCTGTCAAAACTAATACATTGAATTTTAAATTAAAATAATTGCTAAAAAATATTAGTTGTAATAAGAATTTAAAAATGATTAACTTTCAAACACCTAGTTATAGATTAATATAAATTAATAATATAAAGATTGTATAAATTTTTAACAGAGACAAGTACATCATCCGATGACCCACTGGTGGATCACGTTGTCCGGAACGCGTTAAAATAAGTAACCGAATCCCAGCCCATTACAACCCCTGCTGTGTAAACACGAGTAATCATCTCCTCCCTCGAATCTCTGTTCCAAAACATCCAACCCCGTATAAACCCTGGAACAACAGGGCCGTTCTGTCTCGTCCGGGGGTACATTAGACGCACTTTCCCGCAAAAAGTATTCGCCGATAATCTCGAAGGGAATCCGAAGGAGCACCCCCGGTTCGATTAGCTTCGGCTCCTCGAATCGATACGTTCCCATTAACCGTGCTGATAAACGTTCCTTCGAGCGGCCATGCTAGGAACATTCGTCATCGAAAAACGCTGGAAGTCGATGATGAGCATCGACGGGGGTTGCGTTGGCGGGGATAGTCGAAGAAAAGAAATTATTGCTTTCGGGGAGATGGGGGTGGCGCAGGGATGAACGCAGCGTGACTGCCGCTTTGAAACGGGGATGAATTGTAATTGGACGGAAATGGAATTCGGATAGCGTGGCTCTCCGTCGAACGCGGGGCGGTGGAAGCGAGAGGGCCGCGTTGTAACGTGGCTGGAAACAGAGAAACGAATAGACAGAGTAGGCTGAGAAATAGACAGGGAAAGAGAGGGAGTGGGGGGAGGGTGATAGAGAACGAGGAGAGAACACCAGGTTGGGGAGAGAATGATGGAAGTGCGGAGGGGTGGTTAACGGGGGGGTGAGAGAGCCGACGCCAGTGGCCTGTAACTCTATGCTTCTCTGAGCTTCGATCAATAGACGCGGTACAACATCGAACCGAAACGCAGCTGGCTAAAATAGTCTGTACAAATATACAACGGAACGATTTTCCAGAAAAAAAAAATAGAAAAAATTTCACGCCTATAGCTCGAAGGAAACGAGCGATTCCTCCTCGTCGATAGAGACCCCCCCGGTCGGCGAAAAGGTCGACTATGAAGGAGGCTGCGGAACAAGCGGCTCGACTTCTGGCAGCGATTTTTGGCGACAATTTAATTGGGCGAGCCTGTTAAGCTGCCTTTTGGGAAAGTTTACTCGTGTAGGTCGAGTGTCTGAGGGAGGGGCGGTTTAAGGGTTGAAGGAGTTGCAGCTGGAATGACCGTGAGCGTAACGAGGATTTAACTATGACGCTGGAAAAGAGGAATCAAATGAGGGTTGCGGGGACAATAGAGATGCTAAAATAATACAAGAATATTAAGAAACGATTAATTAATAATATAAATCATACCTTGATTAAGAATCTAAAAAATAAAATAATGACAAAACTTAATTTTATATTTGTTGTAATGAAAATGTTTGAATGATGGCGTAGATTTAAAAAAATATTTCTTTTTGCAACAGAAAGGAAGTTAAACAATCTGAGACTAGCAGAAGCGTTTTGCGACCCAAGTTTCTGAAAGCTATTTGAAGCGAAATGACGCGTAATGGGCGCCCCTTTCTCGAACGAAACGGCTTCGTCACAAAATAGCCTTAGGCTGACAAGAATCGATCGGAAAGCAGTTTTAGTAAGTTATCTTCTAATTTCCTGTGCCTCAACTTATCATGCCGTCGATAGTGTTAAGCTAATCGTATTGATAGCTCGGGGCCAACGAGAATGTCGAAGCACATTTTCTTCTCTTATTAAATTCAAACATGCAGTTATTCTCATTAAAACCTTAATCTTCGAACTGATGTAGCGTGAACGCTGTTTTGCGATACTTTTGTGTCAAACGTTATTAACTTCGCAATTAGCAATTTCGTATTAAAAATGATAACGAAGAATTTATGCAATTATTTTTCTTGAAATTTTTATAATTCAATCCAACGTTGTCAGAAAACTTAAATTTTTGCAATTTGATTGCAAAGTTTTATCAATTTTAATTTATCATCATGATTCATAGTAAGTATTTGTAATAAATGAACATTTAATAATTTTTTTTAACAGAAAAAAGATTTTATACATTTCTGAGCATCAGAGTAGGTTTGAGAATCGATAATTGAATTTTTAGCACATTCCAAACGCAATTTAGCTAGGAAATTAATGTTCCTGGGGAAAACGACGTCTTCCTTTTCCACGAGTAGCTCGTTTCCTGGTCAGGACCCCGGTACCAAGCGAAACGTTCCCGTTTCTCCGATAAATAAATGCAAGAACAGGAAAAACTACGACCGCAACGGGACTCACGTCGATTCGAGAGCCGACCGGAACTCGATTGGCAGGAGTCCCGCGTGCCCATATGGAATTACTACGGGGACCCGACGACGAAATTCGAGCTGTCCGGCCGCTTTGTCCGGAGAAGAAGACAAAGTGGTGTTGGAAAGTCCTGAATCCGCTGGTTCAACAATTTGTGCGGATTGTTAAAAAAAGAAGAAAAAATGAAATGAAACGTGCACTAAAAGCAACCGATTGAAGCAAGTAAGAAGTTTAAAGGGGCGGTTTGCATCAATTCTATAAAATATTTAAAGAAATATTTATTTTTTATATTTAAACAATTTTTCTGCAGAATTCCTTGATGTTTCTTCAAAGGTTTTATTCGATAGACTATTCAGAAACGAAACGGCGAATTTTGGAAATTTGCGCAAGTAGGAAATTAACCAACAATCAGCATTTGTATGGAGCAATTAGTTCCGCGATAATAAAAATGAAAGTAATTAACAGAATTGCATCGCGATACTCTAGCATTGTTATCCCGCGAAAGTTTCCGTGAAAACAACACGACCAAAGCGCAAATTCAATTAGGAGTTTCATTCAAACATAATTAGAGTAAATATCGCGTAGAAAGTAACGTGGATTTAAACCGAACAACGTGGAGTGTGTTGCCATCGCTGAATTACGAAATTCATATAATAGGTAGTTAAATATGCTGAAGTTGCAAAATCGTACAACACCGTTTACAAATCATTTTCAATCAAAACTGTTATATGGTATATATTTCTGGCTTTAATTCGAAGAGTAGTATCGGTATTAAAAGGTAATTAATTATGATTAAACAATTCGGTATTAACTGAAAAACACTGAGATCGTACAATTCAAAAATTGCAAATTCTCTGACTATATCAAGCTGCAATTTAGTTAAATTATCTAATAATTTGTATCTAGCGACGAATTAGGCATTTTATATTAAAAATATTAATAAAAGACCTGTGTAGTTGCTTCCAACGTTTTTATGTCACGAAATTACTTTAGAATTTGATATATTTCGAAAGCTGATATTCGACGATCGACAAAATTTCGAGGAAGCAAATTACGGAAGGGTGAAAGCGTAAGGGACACCGGGACGTCACGTCAAAATTCAGCAACGTCAATACGAAATGGTTATTCTCATAAGTTGGCTCCCCTAAAAGACGGGTAGGTCGGGGTTACCCTCGAATAAGACCGAAAACTGGGGTGGCCGGGGACGGAGGTCTGTGTTAACCGTTACCAAAATCGAGCCACGAGAAAAGGCGGTGTCTCGGAATGAGGGAGGAAAGACCATCCCGCGGGGATTGAATCGACTAAGACGTTGAGCAAGAACGGAATCTGGGAAAAGTGAAAGGAAATCGCACAAAGAGGAGACGAGGGCGAAGAAAGAAGATGGATAAGAAGGCGAGGGGAAAGGAGACAAGGAGTTCGAGAAGCCGAGAAATTTGAAATATGAAAGGCTACGAAAAGGAGGAAGAGGATAAATGAGACGCGGGACGATGGAATGTTGATGGAAATATTGGATGAAAGGATATAAAATAATGGAACGGAGCGATACAGGGAGGCAAATTAGAAAAATTAAAAATTTTATGAAAATTAAAACTGTCGTTCGTTGCCAACGAAACACTTAGATATAAAAAAATAATGTAGTATGTAAAAATATGTATAAAAATCTCAAAGAACGCGAAATCCTTTAACGAAAGGAAATAAATCAAACGGCGAACTCGAAACTAACAACGCAAAAATTGAACGTGGCACGGAGCCATCGAAAAGTAGGATCTCAAAGAACAGGAATTTCAATGATGGAAGAAAACAAGTCAAACGATCCCGAATACCAATCGTAAATCCAAAACCGACAGCCAGAATATTGAATACGGCAAAACGTTGAAGGGAGGGAGCCGTGATACGAATTCCCCTCCCCCAAGGAGAAATCGAAAAATACAAGAAAAACAACGATACAAAACAGGAAGCCAAGTTGAACCGAAGGATTAATAGAAGGAAGCCGTCTGATGGCGGCGCGACGAGAAGGAGGGAGGAGGGTGGCGGGTATAATTCAAGTCGGCTAAGAAGGACGCGCTAGCTGGCCAAGGATTAATTTAAATATTGACATGACCCTGCAGCCGGCCACGCTCGACGGAGCGTCGCTAAACGCTCGTTCAATTTGCGCGTCGCGTCGCCCTTCGTCTCAAGACATCGCGCATAAATCTGCGCCGTAAAACGTCGCCTAACCGCCCCGTCGCCCTTGCAGCTCGCGTTATGCTTCGACGGGCTGCACTTTCAGGGACCATCGAGTAGGGTTACGTAACTTCCTATGACGTTTCGTTGCCTTTCCTTACAGGAATTATAAAATATATTTGACAAAAATCGAGCAACTCGAAAAGTTAATCAAGAATACCTGGACATTATAAATTGACCCGTTGACTGCCACAACAGATAAAACATACCGTGAATATTGTTAGGATTAAACTGGTTACGTTTGAAAATTAATCGATGGTATCCTTGATAATTAGAATTTAAGTGTGTCTCACCACACACGTCTGTATCCACTGCGGCAGTCAACGTGTTAAAATCTGGTTTGAATTGACCTCTGGTTACCCAATTATTTCCAGGAAATTTTTCATACGAACGAAATTGAATTTCCGTCTATTGTTAAAGAATAAATCAATTTCCATCGTTCGTAAACATCCCATAAAATTTCGTCGCTATTCCGTTAAAATTTCCATGCACCCTCGGACGGTGAATTTTCTTATTACCGATCGACGTTATGCATTCTAAAGGATGCAATGAAATCGGTGCACGTGATCGGCCACTAAAAGTAACTCGTTCGATCGAAGCCAGCGGCCGAGAGGGTGGGTGAGGGGGGGGAGAGATCGTATTAAAATAGCCAGTGATTAACGACATCGTTCGCGGGAGGGCAAGAAAGTGAAAAGGAACGAGTGGAAGAAGAATGGAACACGATGGCGGAGGAACGTTTTGCAACGGAGAAATGGAGGGAAGATAGAATGCGAAATCGATTACGCCGTTGAAATAAGAATCTTCGTGGAACGGAAAATCTGCAAGCACGCTATTCGATGATTAATTCGTGAAATCAGGGGTGAAAATTGTGTATATATAGTATTTAACGATTTTAGATTCAGGAAATGGATTTAATCGAACTGCAAGAAATGCACAAACTCTGATACCAGATAATTAAATGGAAAATAAAAATGATTTTATTAAGATATGGTAAATAAAATGAAATAAAATAATATTGAATAAAACTATCCCAGAGGTTCGGTCATTTCATCAGTGTAAAAAAATCGAACGCGTGTATGTTTTATAATGCAATCGTTGCGTGCAGATCGTTGAACCATGAATTTTTGTGCATTGTCAAGCCGTGGAAAGGGGAACGAACTTCGATCAGAGAAGTAGCTGCAATTTCGATATTGCGATACCGATGTTACCCAGGCTTTCAGAACTATTGGGGACCGATGTGCATTAAAAAATCATTTTATTATTCGATTTTTCATAGAGGGCCGCGCGAAGAACAGCCTAATGGAAAATCTACTCGAGCAAATTTTAATGCCACTCTAAAAACTATTACATACCATAAGCGTAAATAAATAAAATTCTAATATAATCGGTGAGTTTCATTTTTCACTCAAAAATTAAAATTTAATTTCGTGGTTATTTAGTCTCAGTTTTCCCCTTTTCACAACGAAATTTTTCTAAATTCTTCAATAAATAAAATTTTTGAAATACAATAAAATGTGCACGAAAGTTCCAGCCGAAAATCTTAAAATCAACATTGCTCGAAGTAATTAATTCGTGACGCGGCACCTCCGCTCGCGTGTTCAATTAAAAGAAGTACAGGATGAAGAATTCTTGCGAGGAAATTCCAGCGGAAAATTGACCTTGTAAGATGAGAAGGAAAGCATGGGAGACGGTGGTTGAGGGTCTGCATTAGAAAAATTAGACTGCAGAGAGGAGAATGAAAAGGATAGTCGGATTGTCGGGCGGACACATTGCAGAAAAAGAGAAATCCTCGAGGGCGTCGTGACGCATGAACATGTTGTACCAACCACCGGTTCATTGTGAATTCATCGAGGATTTTCCAAGTGATTTCCTTGGTTATGTCCGAGGGTTATCGCCGACCCTCGGCGAGCAACCGTGCCGTCGCAAAGGGAGGCCAAGCAGACATTGCCAATTTAATATTTCATCGCATTTTCTTTGTTTTCGTCATTCTTCTAATCTTATACCGGCCTCCAGCCGGTTTTGTCACCAGGCAACGTTCATTTCATTGCACGTTGACTGGCACGAACGTACTACAAACTGTTGTACAGAATATTCCATTTAAATATTTATATTAAAATTATTCATAAAGTTGGACCAATCTTTTCTGTATAAATATGGAAATGTTCCTGTATAAATGTGTGGGATACATTTTGAAAATTCAAATGGAAAATATTGGAAATTTTTGTTTGAGGATTAATTGGAACCCCTCCAAACGTCTATTTTTCAATAAATTCATCAAACAGTTAAAAATTAGACCCATAGAATTGTAATACAAAGGATGCAGAAATCAGAAGAACACAAAACGTGTACATACGAAGGGTATGCATCTATCTATTCGTTGTAACATCAATAAAATCCGGCAACGGTTCCAGCGGGACAATTTCGGGACCAATGTCGGATCTTAAGCGTATCGTAATATTCGAGGGGATGCATTCAAAGCGTTGCTCGTTCGCCGGCTACGGTCCGTGTTTCTGTCTGACAATAAAATTCCGAATTGCCGTGCAGCAGATTAGCCTCGGTTTGTTGTACGATTATGATTAGTCGGATTCATAGATTCTCCGACGATGGTGAGTACAACAGTCGACGGCAATCTGTATGGTAATACGGCTACCGGTTTTGGGCGGGTTCCATGACACCGTTCCCGTGTACCCATGGAACTGCAATCAGTACCTTCCCCATAATCCGGGGGCTCTTTGGTACCTCAGACCAGGGAAGAGTTAATCCAAAGGTTGCCCCGTTCCCTGACGATATTTCTTCTTCGTTTCATAAATGCGAAATGTTTCTTATGGTCTTTTAGGCCAACAACCATTTACTTCTCGTAAAGAATACATTTTTAATACTACATAAAATTGTTTGTAATATTTAAGTAATGTCAGATTAAAAGTTAAAATTCTTCTTTTTTTCAAATTTCATAGAGCCACTGACACAAGCAACGTTACATATTTGTGTTTATGGTCGATTGAAAAATGTAAACGTTCAATATTTGAATATTATATAATATCAGAACGGGATTGGCACGTTTAATTAACAATTTTTCGCGAAAGTTAATTCGCCTTTTAAATATGATCGCCCGGCCAGAATTGTATTTTCCGTGAACAGTTTAAAAATGATTAATTATTCGCCAAGTGCTTTCCTGCAAAACGATAACAACTGATTCTCATAATGCAGTTGATATTACCGGCCGCTGTTTTGCTGCGTTTTAATTAACGTTCATTCAGAAACGCGACCAAATTAATTATTTACACGCACTCGTTCGGGTAATTATTTAATATGAGAACACCACGGCCGGGGGGGTCGTGATTGTTTCAGTATTCGATGTCACGCGTTCGAAATACGATCTTTAACAGCCGCGCCGTTTTACGAGCTTATTGGTTCCGTGTAATTTTGATTTTGATATTAGTTGCGATTCCATCTGATGCAGTTTAATTTTAACGTTATTATTTAACCGCTGATCTTGCTGTTATATTCGTAATAATAGGATCAATCATACGGCGAAATGATTTTATAATACAAAGTTCCTCTATTAAAACACATACTAAAATACTTAACACTTTAATACTTTTCTAATTATATTTTAACATTTGAGTGGTCGAAATTAAGTCACTTTCGACCTATCTATTCTATTTTACAAATATCTGACGATATCTGGTTAGATATAATTAATAATTAATGAACTTTGACTTTTATTTTACTTAGCTTTGTCTGACGCACTTATGTGTTAATAATTCTAAAATAGACTTCAGAACCGTATCCAAGAAGAACACATTTCCTATATTCCACAATTTGCAGAACCTCCTTGCTCGCTTAGGGGGTCGGGGGGGTCGAAGTCGTCGGCCACGAAGAAATCACAGATTTTCCCACGAATTTACGGAAAGGACGAGACGGTCGGCCAATTAAAAGGAGAACTGGACGCGGCCGGAATGCCGCAACCGTGCGTCTGTTTTCGAATTCCGTGATCGTAGGCAAAGGAAAGCCCCGGAAGACACTAACGAAAGGATATCGTGGCCGGGCTCCCCTGTGTTGGACGTTTAAATTCCTGGGTCGAAAGACGTCTTTTTTACCTGGGCTCGAGGTACGAGAAAGAGGGAAGGTAAAAAAGGAAGAAGGAACCATTAGCCCGCGCAATTATCCTTGGACGGACGAAGCTAGAGTTACGCCAGCTAATAGCGCCGCTTCCTGGCACTCCGTCGAGGGACACGATCGCTGGAAAGAAAGAGAAAAGCGGAAAAAAGAGGGAGAGAATTTGACGAGACAGGAGAACGAGGAGAAGAGGAGAGGATCTTAACGTGACAGGGGAAAGGGAGAATGAGAAAGGAGTTAAATGAACGAAAGGGATGGGCGAAGGTGGAATTTGACGTGACAGCGGGAAAGGCTCTGCCTGATGAGCTGAAAATGAGGAGTTTAGGAAATTTCGAGGACGAGAAGGAGGTTAGAATTTGATAACCCAAAATGGCGAGCGTTCAAGATTATGAGATGAAGTAAACAGGGGAAATTTAATTTTCCAGGAATACAAAGAAAGTATGTGTGGTGAAACTCAAAGGGAGACGGGAAAAGGAAGAGGTGCAATTTGATGAAACGCTTTAAGAGAGCGTTCCGGAAAAGAAGAAATCAAGAGCGCAGTTTTATTCAGAAAAAAGAAAAGTGGAAGAGATAGAAAATTAAATGGAAATTGTCTGAATCTGAATTTTCTTTGGGATTAAAAAACAAAGGGTGAACGCGTAACGATAAAAATAAGAAAATTGCAACGTGTGAGCGTACAGGGAAGAAGAAGAAGGAAAATTGGCCGAGATAAAAGTTTAATAAGACATGGCGACGGATGTAACCGAGAAATATACGGCGGACGAATAAATAAACTAAACTTTTGCAAAAACGAGTAACAACTTCGATAAAGCGAATGAAAATACAGGGACGAAGAAAAAATAAAAACGTAGTCTCAGTTTCTAATCAAGGATAGAAAATGAACCGCAGAAATGAGATTACGGAGCGAGCAGCAAGCTGGGGAAAGGAGCGAACGCAAGCAAAATAAAAAAAAAGAGGTTAAGGGAGAAAAAAACAAGAAACCACCATGGAATGAAAAAAAAAAAGAGAGAAAGAAAACATAGGACGTCGTAGAGAAACGTGGAGCAATAGAGAGAAGAAATTGAAAGAAGAAAAAAAGTAGTTTGTTCTTTATGCGACAGTGAAACAGAAATGAAACAAACGAAACAGGGAGAGACAGAAGAAATAAGAATTTATAGGAGGAACAAAAATATCGACGGGTGAGGGAGAAAGGAGAAATGTAATTTGACGCGACAGGAAGAATCGACCGCGAAGGCTCGAGCCATCGATACCGAAACTTCGAATGGTATTTAAACAAAGAAGGCTTTTAAACTCCTCTGTTTCTTCCTTCGATGGAACAGCGATGTATGACGCGTCAAGCAATCGCGGAAAATTCGCTATCGATATTCAAACGATTCGTGGAAACTGAAACTGTTCGGGTTCCATCCGGATCCGGTCATTTGGGATTTTTTACGGTTCTGTGAAAACGAACTTTTTTTTCGAGAATTCTTTCGCTATGATCGCGATTGTACGGTTCAGAAATCGTCTGAATCGTCAGAAATGTTCAGAATCGTCTCAGCTACCCCCCGTTTCCGGTTCTTATACTATTTCTGGGACACCCTGTAATTGAAATTCAAGTAAAATAAAATAGGCGGAGATTAAATCGTTCCGATACAGCAATCGAAGGGTCAAATATTACATACTTGATGGGATTCGAGAAATCGCTTGAGTAACCGAGCGTAATTTATTCCGAATTCTATTTCCGGTTATTTCGAAACGAACGGCGAGATAACTTGTTTCTCTGCTCCACTGGTTCTTTGTTCTGCGTTATTCTTCGAGGCTAACCATCGTGACGAAAGAGTGGTTAGCGTCGTGATACAGGGGTCCGGCTGTGAGAAAGAATTATTCCCTTCGAGATATTTGGGAATTAGTTTTAATTAATTAATTTGTAATAACATTTAAGTGAAATGAGATTCATGCAAAAGAAAAGTGTCTAAATTTTAATAATTTGACCACTAGGAAAGGAATTTAATGACTTCTGATAATTGCTTTCATAAATATAGTTAATTTAATAATTGACAAATTAATTGAATGCAGAGATTAAAACTAAAGTCAGGGAACACAGTTGACGTTAATCCACAAACGAGAATCCCTTTCCATTAACATCAGCACAGAATTACTTTGGATAAGAAGGGAGATTACAACAATTATAAAAAGGGGTGTCCGCTTTGTTCCATAAAAATTGTACGAGATTGCTTTAAAGTAAGCTGACACGATCCAAGAATAAAATAATTTTTTCCCATTAAAAATTTCGCTGAACTTTCGCGTTGATTTCAGTTACAAAATAAAAAGTTTACGAAAAATATTATAAATACGAGAGGATTATTCGTGCAAGGATTAATAAACGACCCTAATCCGTTGGAACACCCAGAGACACGCACCTTCCGCCCCAAAGAGCGCATCGAAACGAACGCTTCATCCCCCGTTGAACATCGAAATCATCCCCCTTGGTCTTTCCCCTCCTGTCGTGTCATTCATCGAACGACAGAATTCCGCGTAAAAGCCTTGTAAGGAGCAGTGGTTTCACGAAAAGCGTTTCGACACGTACGACAAAGCGAGGCCTCGTCATAAACGCGCCTACGGAGAATCGTAATTCGTCCCAACGGCGGATCCCATGGTGGTTCGTGTCATCGATGGTGCGTGTCACGAATAACAACTACACGGCCGCGTAACACGAGACCACGACCATATCCTTCGTGGCAATGTAGCGTGTAACGAGCGTCCTCGCCCACAGCATTGTCCACGATCAAGGGGCAAACTTGCTCCAAGTGGACCCTCGACATTGGCCACCGGAAATGTATCGTTGACTCGCCGCCTTCCGCCGGTCACGACTCGTCGCACATTCCTTCTGCTCTTCCTTCCTTCCACCTGGCTCGTTTTCGCTACCTGTTTGCTAAATAACTTTTGCTATTTTACAAATCCTAAACGCTGATAACCATGCTGCCTTTCCGTGAAGATGATGATGATGTAGGGGGTAGAAATCTTGCTATCACCAGGGATTATGTCTTATTAGATTGGCGCCTAAAATCGCGAAAATTCTTCTTCAAAATCGCCTGAATCTTGCCACGGGGGGAAAATGTAGTGGGTACAAATTGAATGGCATACTTTCCACTTCAGGGGTGGTTCTTGAAGCGATTAAGTGGCCTCAGCTACTACTATTGTATAATAATTTTACGTAATTTGATTTTTTATAATAAAACTTTTTCGTACTATCAATATTTAATTGTCAAAACCTTCGAATAACAATGTTTATTATCTCATCGATGAAATTTATAGTAATTTTGATTTACTTTGAGTCCACTCGCACACTAACGCACGGCACACGTTAATTAGGTTACTCGTTGAATAATAACATTACCGACGCGACTGTAACAATACGCAATTATTCTAATTCGAGTGCATTATGAAGGACAGACTTTCCGTCGTGTTCCGTATTCCAAGCCAGTTAGCTCGCCATTGTTCGCCGTGTTAACTAAATAATACATCCTGAATAACAACGATTTTACAAACCTCTCCACGTAGTTGTTATACAAGCGTCGGGCACCGCGAGAAACGGATCGATCGATATTTTATTAATCGCGACCGGTAATGGACGGTGGACAAGCTTTTCACGTGGAAAAAAACGTTCAAAAATTTAACGTTTCATAACACTCGTGCGGATCATCGAGAAACGATTGGCGCGTAAACAAATTATAAGAGGTAAATGGATTTTAATCAAGATTATTAAAATTCATGGGAACAACAAGGTGCAATTAAGTAACATTTATAAAAAAGAATTGTAAAATATTCTGTGTGACATTTGTACAAATAGAAATATTTAAAGGAGACAGTACGAGTTCTTATTGATTTAATATTAAATAGTTTCAACAATAATTGCAGTAAATTTTATTTCTAAAAATTAAATAAAGAAGAAGGAAATATCTATTAATATCTACTTCATCACAATCTGTTTAATGAACAATATTCACGCTGAGTTGAGTTAAAAAAAAAGGCATTATTCATATTTGCCAGTATTAATGCTGACTACTTTAATTGCCAGCTAGCCCGTTCCATATTTTTCCCCCAAATTTGGGGCAATTTCTTCGTTGTCTGTTAATTATGAAAGCGTGCAATGGCGTATTTTAGTAGCAGGAATTTATCGATTGCAGACAGGAATACATGAGGGAATAGTCGTATCAGAAAAATTTCAGCTCAACAGCTAATGAAGATACGCCAGGAAATATTTGCATCGATGACCTACTGAACCACAGACTGAACAACAGAAAAATATACGAGCATCCCTCGAGCTTTGAGGCTGAACTTTGTTAGCTAACCGGGAACGATGTTTTGGATAAAAAGTCACGGACTCGTTTAATATGCATAGATTATCTTCGTATTCATTGAACGTAAGTGATGCAAATTAGTGCATACTAAAATCAGATAGTTTGATAATATTACGGAGGTGAATATCATTAATAATTTATGGATGTAAATTAAACCCATAAATGGTTGACGCAGTGTAAACTGTAAAAGTGATATTTACACAGGCTAAGGGATGTAGGGAAATTACTTCGAGACATTCAAGAACTTATTCCACGACGTTTGATCTCAGATTGAATTAATATTTCTTGTTTCCTAGATCGAACTTTTATTGCAGTAAATTATGTTATTAACACAATTTGATGACATAAAGATACCAAAAAGTAGAAATTAGAAATTTAATAAAAAATATCATATATGAGACCTTCTATTTTTAATTATTTCCAGTAAAATAATTGAAAAAATTAGACCTATTTCCACTGTTAATAACATCCATTACCTAAAATATCATTATAATTGTACCAAAGTGACAATAAAACGAATTGGCATGAAAACGAATGAAATTAATTTTCATCCCCTTAATTGAATTGCGCAAGATATTACTCAACGTAGGGTTATAAGGTCGAGCCCTTCGCCGGTTCTAATCTATCGTTCGAGTCAATATCTGGCTTTACGTAATTATCGATCGTTCAATTATGCTCGTATTAGATTGCGCAACGTCAGACGCCGATTAGGAGTTTCGTTTCGAGCTCGTACAAGCGGTTCACGTGGCCGCTTTATCGATTTTCATCTTTTTTTTCCTCTCTCTCCGGTCGCGGCGCAGGGCCGCTCCTTCGTTTGGCTCTTTCGCCTCGATTAGCATTATTGTCACGGGCTTTAAGGCTATCCGAACATTGACAGATAAAACAATTAAACGGGCGTATCAGCCTAATTACCCTGGCACGGTGTGCACATGGTAAACACGTGATCCACGTGACTCGAACCTGGATATAGAGCCTGGGGAATAAAGGATGCACATGTAGCCACCGTGTGTTGATGTTGGTGAACGTGTAAGCGGCTGGTAACGAGCTACGTAAATTGTGGCAAACTATTTTTCAGCTGCGAGTCAATCGGTCGCAGGGAATACCGAGTGCTTCGATAAACCCCTCGGGCGTTTCAAATCGATTTTACAGCTTCGTTGTTGTACTTGTTTTATGTTTTTCCTTTTTTTTTTTTTGTTCGATCGTACACAGAGGACGATTGATAATGACTGTGAGACGCTTTTAAACGTTCTGGAGCGATTGACAGGCAATTTTATTATCGTTAATTGAATTTGAGATATTTTGGGATTTAATGGATTTAGTCTTTTAGTTCTTTTTTAGGACCGGGATTTTCGAAAATATCTCGTGATAAGTGAATATTGAGATTTACGAGATTTCGAGAACCCCAATTGTATTTCGGGACGATCTCTATTAAATACGATCATGAATTTGAAGTGCTTACAGACAACTGAGCGTAGTTGAATGTATTACGCTCTCCACAGAACAGTAGAATCCGAAAACTTCGAGTATTTGGCATCTAGAATTTATTTCATGATGTTAGAACGTTTGCGAGACGAATGTTATGTACACAATCATAAATTGAAATCATTTAATCTTTGAATCGTTCTCGAGTGTGACATATAGTATTATAAAATGTGAAACGCAGGGTAAAAGTGGTGTGATGGTTTAACCACACTCGGTTGCTCTCGAAATCTTGGCAATCTCAATATTTTCTGGTTCTTGCACACCTCTAGTAATAAAACGGAATAATTGTCAGGGAAATTACCCCATTGTCTGCAACCATACGCATATCTAAAAGAAGACTATTTACAGAACTTCACTCGAAATATAATCTGAAAAATAAAATGAAAAATGTCGGAACAAAATTTCTGTCGAAGAAACACACCCAAAACCATTGCTCAAAGTGGTAGCTAGAAAAGGCACATCGTGGCAGCGTTAAACACCCGAACGGTTCTCATAAAGCATCGCTCCCGTTGCCGGGGACCATTCAATTACCTCTAAAAACCGACGATAGACCATTAACTCGGCTGGCTCGAAGAAATGACTCCTGTAAGCGATCGTTCGATGCGATTCGATCCGATCGATCAACGCGGCCGAGTCCTTGCCGAACGGACACGGGAAGAAGCACATCACGGGGGAATCCTGTATGTATACTAATGGGAGAACCAAGCCCACACGGGCCACGATCACGGATGGGTGCGGCATACTACTTGGGCTAATGCGTGGGTGCGCCGCGCGTAACAGTGCCTTAAGTAATTGTTTATTGCCGTGTCGGGTCCCTCTACGAACTCCCCCGGACCATGGCATCGTTTTCCTCGAAACGCCAGGACCCTCCCAGCTGGTTTTATCGCGCGGCTCGCGTTCATACTGTCGTGCTTCCCGTTCATCCGCAGGGATATGCGTGTTGACCACCTGGAACCATCCTGACGCGATAGCGCCGATAGCGAGGCCTCTATACATATACCTTGCGTTCCGTTGGGCGGAGCCTTTTTTTCGGGGATCGATCGTTTAGGCGGCTTGAAAGCGATCGTCTATCGAATTATCCTGTCGCTTAGAAGCGCGTGCGATATGGAACGCGCGTGGCCATGGGAGGGTGGTTGTGTCGAGAGGAAAATAAACTGAAGTATCGATTGTTTTTGATTTAGTATATAATCCTGGTAAAAGTAATGTTTTTACACTTGCCTTTTAAAACAAAATAGAAAATTAACCCATTGATTAAGGTTTCTTTTCTAATGAAGCTCCCAAAATTCCAAAGTACCATTTTGAAAGAAAAGAGTTGCAATGCTTGCAAATTTGTTTATTTTTATTTCTTTTACATTTTAAAATATTCTAATAAATTACATATGTCCCCTCAGAGGCGCCATCCCCCAAAAATTCCTACCAATTTACAAAATTGCCAATCATCGGTGCCTTTCCATAGAATTTAGATTAACCTGGAATAAAATAATTGTGGCGCATCGTTTTTCGCCAAAGTTCGATCGCGAGTCTAACAATTTCAGGTACGTGATTCGTTCCAAAGGAATAAGCTCGTGAACGAGCGCTGTTTAAACAATTCGACGAGAAGCATTACAGGGGCAACGGAACGAAACGAGCTTGGCATCCGTGCAAGTCTAGAACGGACACACCGGAACGATCAATCATAGTTTTAGAACAGAGAAGTCTGTGGAACGAAAACTCGCGTAGAGTTTGCTGACGTTCTAGGACGATGCACATAAAAGTAATTCCTGCGAGCCGCACTAATACAAAGGAACAAAGTTCTGGCCGAACAAAAGCCAGCCCTGGGTAACAGAATGACGGCCATTTTATCGATCTTAGAAATTGTTTCAGCCTCTTTCGGGGCTCATGTCGGCCCCGATGATTACCGGATATTAGGAGTTACGACATAATCAAGCTCAAGTGTCGGGCGTGGATGGATTCAGAAATAAAGTTTTGACGACTGAATGGACTTTTGATTGGATTTTTGCTTATCGATTCGTTTCTGAACAATTGTCCTTGTTATTGTTCTTTCTGATAGTGAATGCAGCCATGTAAACAGTAATTTGGGGATGGAATCGATTATTCACCACAATTCTACTTTGCATTGAATAGTATGTTTTATTAATTCATATGAAATCTATTTTGAGCATTGATGTTTCAATTTTGTGTCAATATTGATTTAGAATAATTGAAATTTGTGATCAATTATGATACACAAGCTCCCGGTGTTTCCTTTTCACTAAATTTCATCATTTCTGTATTGCAGTTGTTTTGCAATTTATATTGTAATAAATTTTAATAACGTGTTTTTATAATTAACTACTGAAAGCTCGTTATCGTATAAATTCAACTGCAAACACATTTGGGTCGTTAAAAAGACTTAGAAGCTTAAGTAAACAGATCTGTAAGTGATACTAGTCAATGATTAGTCAAACAAGCTTCGTATATCCTAGATGTTAAGTTATAAAAGGCAACTAACACTTTTCTGCAAGTAATTTGTTACTATTCAGTGAAATTATGTGTCTTTAAAGTTAAAATGATAATTAATTCTCTTAATTAAGAATTCAAGTAAACACTCTGTGCCAACCAAAATAAAAAAAGTATATAATAAAGCTTTCAAATTCAGATTAAATTAATTATTAAAGAATAGTGCAATTATCTTTTTAATCCCAATATGCTCTAATTTCTTCCCGTTTTCCAAACGTATCGTGCTATTAAAACTTGAATATTAAATTACTCGAAGCGAGTTAATTACTTAATGTTCAAACCGTAACAGTTAAAATCACGTCCAAGGCAAGTTTAAGGTGTGGTAGCCATCAGAGTTTCCGCGACTTTAATGACTGCAGTTAGGCTCACACCAAGGCAATTTACCATGAATGCAAACACATATACGTGACCCATAGTCATTCCTCCTAATGTAACTAACTTCCATCGCCGGTCTGGCTAAAGGGTTTGGTCTGTTTGGACCTTCTGTCGCTTAGCTCCAAGAATGAATTGAACTGTAACGGGTGCCTTAATGCCGGATCATTCATAACCGTTTCCGTTAATGATGCCTCTGATGAAACATTCCCCTTCGAGTAATTACAGGACCGCGTTCCCGAATCGTTCTACAAGAACCAATCATGTGTAACATGTATTAACACGTTGATTACCGCAGTGGAAATGGTCCTGTGTGCTAAGGCACGCTTTAATTCTAATTATTCATGATTCAATGTATGACGAAGTTATTTAAAAGTACCATAAATTAGCTAATTTTCCCCAAAATAATAGAATAAATATTCTTAAAATTCTATTTTCTCACACAATCAGTGAGTAATATTTTTCATCGAAACTTCTTCAAACTAAATTTGCGTAACTCGTATCGCTACGGCTGCATTTCCCAAAGACATTCCGCGATTTCATGAAATGCTAGACGTTCCAGGCGGTGACTTTTTAAATTTCCGTTCTTCCGGTAACAGGGAATTTTCTACGTGCCAGGAAGCACTCCGTGTTGCCCAGGAATTAAGATTTATGTCAGATTCTGCTCGGTTCCGCGCGACCGCAGTCTGTCGCGACAAAAATTCGCCGCATTTTGCGCCACCCCCGGGGTATCACGGGCGATATTTCAGTACCTGGCAATGATTCCCGAGAACATGCTTACCTGTGCCATCGCGATTATCGAGTCCCGTTTAAATCCTCGCCTTGATAAATTTCATCCTCGTTAACTCTTTGAAACGTAATGGTGGAGTTCATTATCTCAAAATTTATTTTCGTGTAATAAATTCGTGAAGGGTGACTTTCGTCCAAAACTGTTAAATTTAAATAAAAAATTTGTTATGTTAAATTTCGTGCCACGCCGACAATGTTAATAATTTCCCCTCGAATCGAATGGATAGAGCGAGACTGTCATTAGTTTTCTCGGTTGGTGGGTCGAAATCGACGTCGAGCCTGACAAATAGCCTAATTATTCGAGTGAATTTAATTAATTCCGTTCACGGACGTGCACGATCGCGACGTTCAAAACTTATGATACGAATTCACGCAACTTGGCATGTTTCGATCTGTCGATCCCCGTCTGGCCCCGGTGTCCCGATCCGTCGTTGTCCCGTTTTATCGTTCGACCCGTTTCGACTATCGGGTCGAGCCCAATTTCGCTCTAATGAAAATTGACTTTCGGCAATTCGACGGCGGCACCGGGCATCGAGTTCCAGTTTTGACGCTTCCATCGCGCCGCTCTTTTCACCAATTTTTTTCACCGCTTTTTCGCGATCGTTTTCCACGCTTGTCAAATTTTCCTCTCCGTTCGAAAATTCCCGGAAAACCTGCACGCGAAAGAATTCCTTTACGTGTCGGGATTTATCAGCGCTTAATTCCCCTCCCCCGTTTTTTTTTTTTGGTCCCCGGTAGAGGGGAGAACAATGGAATGAAATTTGTAAAACTTTATTGTATTTTGTGTTACAGTTTCACGTTACGGCCGCCGTTCGAAAAAAGAATTCAACGATGAAACTCCGTTACGGTGAGTGACTTGTTAATTGGTGTTTAATTGAACGTCTTTGTATTTTTCTTTTTTTTTTGCGGAGGCGATAAATTTGATACTCGAAGCAAACAGGAGTTGAAACTTGAAATAAATAAAAATAAATTCTTGAAATATTTCAAATTTGGCATTCGATTGATAGCTTTTCGATTGAATTTAGAAATAAATCAAATGAAATGCCTGGAACGTTTCAAATTTGAAATTCTTTTTAATTGAATTCTTAAAATGTTGAGCTTTGCAGGGAGAAATTAATATTGTAGGTATAAAAATGTGCGCAAAATGAGGAAAAGAGAATATTTAAACATTTAGCAGTTAAAATCAAGCTTAAATGAAGCGTCACGGAATAAATGTAGCAAATTTCAAGCTCAGCAGAAACACAATTTCCTCGTTAAAATTAACAGAAGAATAAAAATGCTTGCGTTCTCAGCTATTTTTTTTTTTCGCGTGTTAATATTCGCCCGTTCTTAACATTTAAATGCATACTGCAGCCGAAGGCTATACGTGCTCGAATTGCTTCTTTAATTCTTAACAATCTCAACCTTTTGCTCGAATATCTGCAGCAAGTAAACATCGACCAACCCCCCCTTTTACTTTTCTTTCATTAAAATGCCAAAAGTGATTTTAATACAGGGGAAAAATATTTGAAATTCAAAGTAAGCTTAACATTTAATTTTTTACCGTACACATGTTCGATTAAACGACTGATAATCTTTGTTGGAGGAAATGGATAATTAACAAAATTTAGGTTAAAATAGAATTTAATTGGGTTAGTTTTATTTTGATTGAAGTCATGCAATACATGACATAATTCGATTTATGCTGCTTGGTTGTTTCAATTTGCACTGAAACTAAGGGAACGCCGCTTGAAAGCACATAATTGACTTTGAAATTATGTTTGACCTACTATTCTCCATACGATCCCCCTCGAACGCCATATGTTCAATTTCCTCTGCGTAACGTACATTCCATAATACACCCACCATTGAATACAAAACTTCCCTCCAATTTTCCTATAACGTCGTCACCGATCAAAATAAAAATAAGAATAATGGTACGAGGCTTTTAAATCAGTGTGGCACCATAGAAAATTCCTCAGACATCTTTAAACTAAAATATTATAGCTTTCAAATTTTCGATAGAAATTAACCCTAATATTTTAAAATATTCTAGTTAATTGTATATGGTGCCCTGGAGGCACCCTTCTAATGCAAAGGGTTAAAATCGAATTATGATAGCAGTATACAGACAAGGGGTTATACCTGTGATCAATAGCTCTTTTGAAAGAGCTATTGATTGTTCCACCATCGATAAAAAACACAAATTGTCCCGCGTTTCCGTTCCTAATTTTCAAAAGGATGGATGCAGGTCAAGTAACAGAAGGTTCGTTCTCCTGGCCGAATAACTTTATTCGAGCGGTCCGATGCTCGTGTTTACGCTCGATCAGCCCATAACAGCAGCTGCCTGGCATTTTGTCGAGTCCTGGTGGACGTTCGTTGGCCGCCATTAACAACGAAGCTGGAGCTGTGTGTAAAAGTTAGCAAGGTGTAGCCAGGGCCGTACCATCTGCTCGTGCACGTGGCTACGGCACGTGCTGCCAGCTGATAATAGCGCCTTCGATCCTGTACGAGTGCTAGCTCTACGTGCCCGACATTTCGAGCAGCACCCACGGCTACGGTTTGCCCGATAACGACATTTTCGACCCGTGCCCGATTATCGAATATCGCGTCCGGAACGATTTGATTTCGTGATGATTTTTTACGAACACTCCGCACCCCTCGAGGTATCGTTATTGGTGGATTATATTGAAAGCTAATGTTTTCCTAATCCCTCCTTCAGTTTTTATCATTTTATTTGATTTTTGCTTCAAATGTCTCCAAAAGGAATTATTGATATTCCATCCATTTAACATACTTTTCAAATTAACCATATTAACCCTAGACAATATTATTTATTTTATTTGAAATACTGTCCCAGATTAAAAAGCGCTCCATTCTCAAAGGGTTAAGACGGGTACTTTAGTACCTATCCAGGACCCCATCGTAAAGAAGAAGCGCAGTCGCATTTCTATCATCGCTTCCCTTCTTTCTTATATTCTTTACGAATTTCGTTTGAAATTCGCAGTTGAAGTGTCGTTCGTCGTGCAATCACAGCAGGATTTATTAATCGTCCCAAGACACCAGTCGACAGGGGAGCGCGGAGTAGAAAATCAAAATAAAGGAATAGCGTTGCAGGCTCTCTTCATGGTCCCCGGAGAAGCACGACGGACGATGAATGTCACGCAAATCGTCCGTAGGAAACGGCAGAAACGGCGCCAGCCCCGTAAAATGAAATTCATCGCTTAACCCCGTAAGGTATCCATCCGCCAACCCTCTACCCCCACGGGTGAGAGGGTGGGCCAGGGAAGAGGCGGAAGGTATGCTAAGGTTACTTTGCGAGTTCCACGTTTCATTCTCTGGCCTTTAGCATACGTGCGAGGTTGCAGTGTAGTTACGTTGAGTTACGGGGGGGCATAATCCACCTTACCGTGGCATTTCCATGCATCTGTCTAGGTTTCCCCTTCGATTCATCTCTGCCCATCCCCCCGGCCAACGTTAACATAACGGGTCGTCGTAAAACGTATCGCCATTTCACTGAACGCCGTGCTTCCATGCGGACTGCCGAGTTTATTCGCGTTTTTACATGTAATTTTCTCGGACGTGGATTGTGTCGGTGGAACACCGTATTATGGGAAACAGGGTGGTTAAAAAGGCGCTTGGGAAAAGTTACGACTCATTTTCTTTTTATTGCTCTGTTTTTTCCACTATTTTCGTTGCGTGAATTTCGTTTCGTGTCTTTTAGATTTCGACGAGCTTTTGAAACCTTTCATTTTCTGTTCCCTTTTTTTCCTAGAAACTCTTCAATAGGCCGCGAATTTTTAAGTTTGGTTTAGCTTTATTGCAAAATTCTGAAGTAACTTTTACCATTGGCGTCTCAAAGATATAATAATTTGTAACTTCTAATTGATGTTCTTGAACGTCATTCCCCAAATTTCCAGCCAATCTGATCGAAACAATCGAACCTACTCCGGAATGTCTTGCAACCAAGCAATTATTGCATTCGTCGGTGCGTGACAGGAGCCAGGCAGGGGTAGTAGAAAATTTATCCCGGTCAACAGCTGTCGGGTCACCTGTTCAAACAGCCGTGTTTCGCGCCGCTATAAAATTGCCTCGTGTCGAGGCGAGCCAGGTGAGACCGGTTTACGCTTCTTATTTTCTGACGTTGCGGCTTCCAGCGCCGTTCGATACTATCGAAACTTTCGATAGAGACGAAACGAGACTTTGAAACAATCTTGTTATCAGCCCGACGCACCTTCGACCTGCAGTCTTGCACCTTGTTAAACCGTCTCGATATTTTGCCACGAAAGTAATCTGTAACGTTTTAAAACGTCCTAGAAACAATTAGGACAAATAAAATTGTGGCTTTTCTATTCTAGCTTTATTTAAATAATAAATATCTTAGATTAAAAAGGATTGTTCGAGGTATTAATGTCGCTCGTAATATGATGGTTCAAATCGAGGGTGTCCATAATGGAGTGACACGATACACTGTAATAATAGGGGAAATTTCCACGCAGTATTTTGGAGGCGATCGAACGAATCTCACGACGTAATTTTTGATTGACGTCCGTCGAAACGACGGCAAACACGAGCTGGTACTCGGTTATGATTCACCGTGGTTGGGGATAAACAGTGTCGCTGGTATCGGGATGATCGATCGTCGATGGAAATTGTAGGGTGCATGGAGATTTACGAATCCCCCGAATTTCGTGAGAACCGACTCGAAAAACTAATTTTATAAACATTTCACCCACCGATAATTAATTTTCAATTTTATGAAACGGCATAAATTATTCACCGCGATATTCGAACCCCGAAAAGCACGGTCGATAAAGATTTTTACGATCATTTTACAGCGTTCGATATTTTGTCACGATGGTGCGAAAAGATGGCTGAAAAAATATGCTTTTTTTTGATGGCAGGCTGTATCTTTGAAAAACCCGTCGCTGTTAACGCGCCCCTCCTTCCACGTGATAAAAGGCCGGGCCTAAAAGTGATAAGGGACCATAAAATCCACGAGATTAAGAGGCTGTCGCCGAGCGTGTAAAATATTTTACTTTAGAAACACGCGTGAAATACGTGATTTCACGTTGCCCGGTTCGGGTAACTTATTAATCGCGAGACGCGATGGAAAATTGTGGGAGAAATATGCGTCTAATTTCGAGTACAATGTCTGAGGTGAAATTACAAACGAGGAAATTAAACGCGTGCCCCGAGTGTCCGTTCGATGATAAAGTTCGAAATACACGCGGAACTTGGCAACCCAATTTCAAAATTGTGCCGTGCAATATCGGAACACGTGAAACTTTTCAACGGTTCGGCTACGTTGTACGTAGTTGCGGAACTTCCCTTCCCAGGGAAGTTTGAATCGAATGTTTTTTGGCGCTGTTCAACTTTTGATGGCATACTTAACACCATCGGCTAACACGATGGATCAATTAAAATTACCAGCCGAGCAATAATTTCGCTTCTGAGAATCCTAATTTCTGATTCTGATACTATCCAGAGGTTTTATCCACCCCGATCTTTTTTATCGAAGTTTAAAGGAGTTCGAAGCTGGGTTAATTTAAATTGTCGATGCACCCCTTCGAACTTCACACAAACTGTCAGAAGCTTTTACGCGTCACGCATCTACTTTAAATCCACTGGTTACCGCGTCCCATAAATTTTAATGAAAATATTAAACATAAATAAGGCGGTGTCGAGAGATATTCTTTGAAACGCAAACTTTGATCGTGGGAAATGAGTAAAAGTTGAAATAAAGATATATTTTTAAATATTTGCGTTAATTAAAATTAGTCGAAACTAGACTAAAGAAGATATTCGATATAAAAATATTTTGTGAATTAAAAGACTGTGTTGTACGTCTTGTATGATAAGAATTCAAAAGAATTGAAAATATTTATAAAAATCCATTTCCATTTTCTTTGTTTAGCTCTAATTATCGCGCCTGATAGAAAAATAAATAAACTTCAAGCTTTAATTTCATGTATCCAAACATGACACAAATAAGAAAATGACTAAGCTTTAAATAATATTCTTTAATGGAAGAAGGTAATAATTTTCGAAGGTTCCTTTTTTAAAATTTAATCCCACTTTCTCTTCAAAGCGTGGAATTTAACCGAGCCGATGCAGCTGTTCATTTATGAAAAAGCCCCTGCCTTGGCTCGTGTTTCTACAGCGACGAGATGTAATTTCTTTCGGGACGCATCGCTCTGTAATTTTCATCAGACAAACGATGCGCTATTGTTCCCACGTTTCCAGAGAACGTTTTCTGGGTCTTATCCTCTTATGCTGCGTCAAAGTGCGCGATGAATGGCGCAAAAATTGCACGGCCCATTGTGAATTTCATTAGAATCGCGACTTAACCACGTTCCCGACGATACTGCTTACTGTGGATCAACCTTTATCCGAAACGAGAAAATTTTCATTCAATTTCAGCCCGGGGGTTAACCTCGTTTAATATTCCACGATTTTTTTCGTCCCCTTTTGAATTTGTATTTTTTCGTGAAAGGTTGCCTTCAAGAATGCCGGCTGGCAATTCAATTGGATCGCATTTATTCAAATAATTTAAACATTACTGCTGGAACGCGACGCGTAGTTATTTTTAAATTGAAAATAAATTGAAAAATAAATCAACAGAGAAATAATGCTCGATTTAATTTATCGTTTCGAATTAAAAGAAGTCTGATATCTGTCGTTTTGACGAGTTCGACTATTTTAATATTAAATCATCGATTATTAACGATGATATGAAACAATATTTTCCTCAGAAGTCCGTAGGACGACGGCACTATCTATTTCAGGAGACAGATTATCAGTGTTCCATCGAAATTATTGTTGACTACATCTCCTTTATACATAGTTCGAGACACATCCTTTATACCCAAGCAGGCAGCTTACATTCCGTCCTTATACTTGTGAATTCGTGGATGTAATACGTTCGAAATTGAAACTGACTACTGACAGGACAGTCTTTGTTCTCGGGACACACGTTATACGCACGTATCAACCAGCTGCGGGGCTCATTGTTTTCGGAAACATGCCAGAAATACGAACCCGAAGGCCGTGCGGTTATTCGAAATTTATATCTATACAGACTTCTATTTCCGTTACTTTTCCCGGAAAACTAATATTTGTTTAATTATTGTATCCCCCTCCCGCTCCCCTGCTTTTCCTTTCTCATCCTGCGCCAGCTATCTTGGGCAGGTTAATTTTAGAACCTGTTCATTTCGAAACACCAACCTTTATGTTGTAATTAAGAAATTTTAACAATGGATAAAAATAAAATTATATTTCATTATTTCTGTTATCCTTATTTTCAAATGCCTATTACAAATATTCCTAATTCAGTGACTGAATAAATTCCTAATAATATAGGCGAGGAATTTTCTATAGAAATTCAAGCGTCACCCATATTTGGGTGATTGTTGTATTTACACAGTCATTCGTTCCTTTGACGTTGCAAAATTATTTTCCTGTCCCGTAAGAAACAAACCGTAAAGAAAAGTATCAAAAGTGCTCGAGGGTATAACGTTTCGCGAAGAAACACGAAGAATTCTTTGAGAAACTTTTCATGCATAATTCCATGCACCGGCAAGCCGGGGATTTTTCAAAAGCAAATTTTTCCCCCGACCTTTTAGAGCTTGATAACGGAGCGGCTTCCTTAATATCTTCGAAATCACTGGGTCGAACGGGCTCCGCGATCCAAAACCACCCCTCCCCGCCCGGTTCCAGGAAACTTCCGCTTTCCACGAAAGCAGCTTGGACGTCGTTAACCCGATCTCGTCGTGGTAAGGGGGAAAAAAGGGAAAAAGAAAGAAACAGGGGGAAGGGAGAGCCGTGACTTTGATCGGCGATAGGCTGGCAGGGTTCGGTGTCAAGATGAAAAGGGGGAGGGGATCGAATGGACCGGATAGGGGCATGGTTCGGCCGTGGTAGACTCTTCAATTTTACGAAGAACGCCGGAAGTATATCACTCAGCGGCTCAGACATATTGACACTTTGCGCCCGGCGGGCTTGAGCTACGGCATGCCTTATTAAACTCGCTGGCTAAATTATGGCAACCACTATCGTCGCCACCCCGCGCGCACTATTCTCGCCGCCGTCGTCAACTTTATCCGCGTTACCGCCGACGTCGAATTAGAATTTGCTTCGTTTCGATGCCGGGAACCGATGGCCACCGGCTAAACGATCCGTCCCAGTTTCCTGTTTTTGAGAAACGATTCCGACGGGATTAAAATGTCTCCGTATATGGAACGTTCGAGAAAAATGGTCGCAGCACCGCGACGGTTTATATTAGGTCGGTGCACGTGAAACGTCCTGAAATACTGTTCAATAATTAATCGTTCTGGACGATGTCATAATGAAAGAATTTTTTTGTAAAACAATTACGTTGCTGGTAGTAATATTGGTGGTCTACCATTATGAATTTTTTGAGAAATTCCATTGTTTTCGTGTGTTTTATTTTTGGAAAGTTTCGTAGAACGTCTTCGCCGTTTCTTTCCTCTTATTTTTGCGTAGCAGTTTCGCGAGAGGAATCAAGGGAAAGCGGCAATTATATTTGAATCAGAATTTGCATCGAGATGGAATTCCAGGCAATCGTATCCCGGGGAATTTTTATTTTACCTGGATTTCTTCGTCGCTTGTAGTTCGATTCGCGTGCGCGGAGAAACAACCTAACTCCATTCCGAAAATTGAGACGCGACCGCGGAATCGTGCGAGTACTTCTCTATTTTTTCTCCTTCTCGGCTTCTTGGATTTCGTCCCACAGCGAATTTCGTTGAATTTTTAGCTGCCAGAAGAATAATCCGATTGGCTACAAATCCAGTTGAGAGTTCGAAATTAAACCGTAACTGAATTGACCCCGGCCGAGAACGTGGTCCGAAAGTCAGAAAGTGTTTAAGGACGGGCTCGAATTAACCGAAAGAGGTTTAGCGAATTCGTGGCGAATTTATTTGCGTTACCTTCCTGACCATTAAACGACGCCCAAACTTACCTGAGCCCTTGACTTCCTTTCGATATTTCCTTGATGCAATATGGTTTTCCCTAGGGAAAATGGCGTCACTATCTAAGAATTACTGCCTATTATACTTGGATTAGGTTAAACACGATGGTGTAGTAATTACATCAAAGCGACCCGCCTGATTTACTAACGATGTAAAATGGATCAATAACTGGGTTAATTATCACGTATGGTAACTTCTGGATACAAGGGCTCTCCTTTCCCCAGGGAAGCCTAAAGTACCCGAGAGTATTTGGTTCCGTGAAAGTGATATTTAGAATAATCGATGTCGTTTATTCAAATATCGTAACAAATATTCTCAGGGTCCGACCTAAACTGACAAAAATAAAATAAATTACAGCGTTTACCCTCTTCCCGGGTAAAAAAGAAACAAAAACAGGGAAAACGGTATGAACCATTTGTTCCCCCTTAATTCTCCATCCCTTCTCCTGTCCCATTACTCAAAGCAAAATTAACGTGGCCGGGTAAAAGCGGCGAAATCAAGAGAAATCCTCTTCTGAAAAATAAACGAGAAACGGTCCGTTAAACAGGCCATTTTCCCCCGTTTAATTTCACCCCCGTGAATACCTTCGGTGGTGATGGTCGCGCGCGTGTTCGGGCGCTCTTCTACGCGCGGCGCGGAAAAGTTTCGCGGGTCGCATTAATATTAACCGCGGCGGAACGGCGCTTAATAGCCGCCGTTATTAACGGCCGATTCGTAATTGTCGTTCGACCGAGTTTCCGGCGTTTCACGCTTATTTATAATACCCGCAGCCAGAATCGACAAGACCCGATGAATTTCAAGCGACGGCAGGCGGCAGGGAAGCCCTCGTTAGCGGGAGCCGTTTCTCCTGTTCTGGGGCTCGCAGCCTGCGGGCACCAGGCGACGCCTCCCTTTACTCTGTTATTTTGGGACGCTCGTTGGAAGCCTTAAACGCGGCGTTCAGATTATCTAATCGAAATTTATGCGGCTTCCGGCACGCATGTACCGGCCACGCTCGTTCAGCTGTGCCGATGATAACAGTGATCCGGAACAGCCACTCTTACTTGATCATTGTTTTCGGTCTTTTCACCAAATCTACTGGGTGTTCCGATAAATTCGTGCTCTGCTGCCACCTGCTTTAATAATCATGAAATTGACAGATATCAGCAATTTTTTTTCAATCTGTAGGGTAGCACGTAAGAAAAATGAAAAAAAGGGAATAGAAAACTGAAATGAATGCGGTTGCAAACTGAATATTCCTCTGGAAATATTTCATAACTGGACCTTCTATGAAAATTCAATGGCTTTCTTACGGAATCCTACGAATCAGTTCTTCATTTACGATGAACAAAGTCTCATATTGCATGTCTTACAAAATGATCTTTTTCACGTGTACGACAGGGTGCACACGTACTACGTGCTTCCTTTCCTGGCATATCATATCTCAGTACTTTGCCATATCGTGTTTCGTGCACAGTGTAGGTCTCCACTGGTTAATTTTCCACACTGGTTGCAAAAGAAAGACCCTGTGACTCGTGTGATAAGACACTATGAAAATGCGCTTTCATTTCGAAACCGCTGGATCATTAAGGATTAAACTGTAATTGTGTCGGTTTATCTGATTACAAACGTTCGCAACGCACCGCCGGTACCATCGAATTTTTAAACGTTGAAAAATTAAATAAAGAATCCACAATTATAATTGAAGCAATCAGATTACAATAATTATAGATTGAATTTGGCCGAGGTCAGATCCGATCTCGCCACGACACTTAAGCGCTAAGAACACCGTGTTATTATAATTGCTGGACTTCAAATTTCTATGAGATGACACCTCGTTATCTTCCCTCGCCGAAATTCCCGCATCACGGCGCACCTTTCCGAACATCATGATTATCGATCACCGAACACCACGACGAATGTCCGTCACAAAAAACCCGTTCGAAACGCTGCAACGAAGCGTCGGCCATCGTCTGTAAGCCGATATATCAAACGATACCACAAACAGCGTAACATTCCACGTCCATTAGTGTCGTCAATCGAGCAAACAGAAGGAGAATGTCAATGTAAAAGCCGGGCTTTTCGCGACGATATCGTTTCACCCAAGAAATGGGCTAGCTTTCTTGAAAGGTATTTTGAAAAAGTATTTTGCTAGAAATCGACTGTCGATCGACATCGAATTAACGTCAAAACGTTGAATATGTTATTAAAGAAAACGATCGGTGAAAATTCTTGGAGACCACCAAGGATAAATTATTTAAAAATACCGTACAACTTTTGGGAAAATATTTTGACTCCGCCGTGCTATTTTTATTAAACAATGAGTTATCGATCCAAAGGTCCGACTTCGAACGGTAGATAATTTTATTCGTTTCGACAAAGTAACGGAGCGGAGGGTGGCGGCGGGGTGACAAAAAGGTGTCAGAAGCAAATGTAAATGTAAGCGGGTGCGTCTGAGAAGCGATAGACTGTTCAGACGGGAGGTGAAGACACGCGGAAGGAAAGAAAAAAGAAGGGAAAGAAGCGGGAGAAGGGAAATAGGGAGCTAATCGATACGACCTGTTCGTGGACGGGCCAGGGCGAACGAACTTGCTCGACCCTGCAAAATATTATTAGTCGCCCCAATGAATCCGATCAGTTTCCGACATTGCGTAAGCCGTCATCGACAGACGGACAGGGGGCGAGGGGGGGAGAGGGAGAAACTGATAGATGAATAGATAAGGGAGATACGAGAGTCTGTGAGCATTAATATTCGCAGATCGATGGAGAATACCGAGGGCTACCTTGGATACGTGTTTCAACAAATCTACCCTTCGAGACACGTGATCGTGAAGCTTCTGGGGTGGAACAAGTAGCGATATCTTTTTTATTTTAACCCTCGAACGCATGATTTTTAGCCCTTCCCAAGAAAAATGATTTCAAACGAATGGATTTTAAATATAAATGAAATAATATCATCCCTTGTAGGTGAGCAAAATTCTTCAGGATTAAAAGGACGAAAAGAAGTCGCTTTAAACAACGGGGAGCATAGGGCGAGGGAAAATATCTTAGAGAGGCTAGAATATTTAATAAGAAAGCAGGAACTACGAGGATTCTTGGCTAGAACGCAAAAAGAGTCTGATGTCTCGTTCCAGGATACTCCACGGTTTTCCTAGCTGTGTTCCAGGTTTAATACGATCCTACAGGAAAGTCCCCGAGAGACTTTCATTAGGGGAATTTACAGGAGGCTGCAAAAGCTGCTACTCGCCTCTCTTACTCGCCCCGGTTCCACTAAATCACTCGACGTAAATGTTGTGGAATTTATTGCACGCTTCGCGCCGGTGTGCCGCTTTGAGGCGCGTTTAGTCCTTCGAAAGAATTTCTCAAAAATGATTTAAAATTCTTGACCTACTTAAAAAGCTCCACAATAAATGTTTACTCGAAGCAAGCTAATAAATAAACGTCCGAAAGACAAAATGTTAATTCGTAGACCCCCGAACGATTCCTATACTGTCGTTGACCACCTCGAGGCTCTTCGTACGTGCAGATCAGCCATTTGTCACGGCGGGCGTGCAATAAATCTTCCGCAAAATCGCGAGCAAAAAGGTGGAAGGCAAGCTTTATAGAATCTCGAGGAATAAAACGTGGAAATAGAGCGCGCGATCTCAGACGTTCCCCAACGAGCCCGGCCTTTCTTCCTTCCCGTTCATGGCTCGATATAAACGAACAATCAAACGGGCCCAATCGAACGGCTCCTCTATCCGGGATTCCATCGAGTTCGACAATTCAGTCGCCGATCGTTCGGACCGATTTTCAGTAACCTCACGTCCCGTGAAACTCCCCCGACAACGCGTCGGACAACGCTCGACTTCGCGCGATACGTGCGACGACGATGAAGATTTATCAAATCTCGTTAAACGCCCGCGTTGGAAGAAGCTACGTTTGTCGCGCGAACAAACTGAGCGTAACCCGACTCTAATTTAACTGCGACCAAAGTCTGATCTCGACTCCGACTAACGGAATAATTTAACTCGTAAGTTGTAGGTTTGCCGGGTGAAATTTTGATAGCGTTAAGCTACTTCGTGTCGATCGTCTAATTTACGAATTTAGAAGTCTAGTTTCGTGCTGGCTAATATAATAATTAGATACAGAAATGGTTAAACGAAGTAACGTTGTGGCGGAAGATAATATGTAATGAAATAGAGATGAGAATTTGGATTGAAATTATTATTGTCGTATTGTTGAAGAAACTTCAGTGAAATTCTGTATTCTTACTACTATTTATTTACGAATAAAAAAAAGCTGAGGAATCTTAACAAAGAGGACCGTTACGGGGCCTGATAAAAACAAATAAAGAAAAAGCTGAGAGGATTACACTGAAACATTCACGAACCTCGTGGAGAAAAATGTTCTGTTGAAATTTTTGCCGGTGTGACGTCACGTTCATCGCGTTTCCCGTTTTATTCCTAAAAGTCGACTGGAACAGAGCAAAGGGAGGGGGGGGGGGGGAAAAGGAACACGGTACACGAGTCAACGAAACTGACAAAGAAGAATGGAATCGAAGGGAGGGAAGATGGAGTGTTGCAAAATATTTGTTCGGAAGGGGTAGATATCCTAATCGATTTTCAATATTCTGCATCCCACCCTACCGGGCTTCATATTCCTACTTGTTCTGAAACGCTGTAAGTTGAAACAAGAATTTATTCTGATGATACGAATTGATTTATATCGCGATGCAATTCGAAAAATTATTTATGGTAATGCCCTCGATGAAAATATTAAAATTTATTTGCCTTCGCAGCGGAATGAATCGTTCCGATGCTTTCGTGAAATTTATTATTCTAAAGTATTGCGAACCGTTGCTAAACAAATATATTCGACGCCGTGGAAGCTAATAATTTAACAACTCGAGACTTTAACGCTTTATATTTTATAATTCAAAGGACTTTATTAAAAAAGTGTGCAATAATTTTCCAGTGAACACTTATGGACATAGTAGGAGAAATTGTGTAATTTCAGGAATAATTAAAAGTAGTTTTTAATATAAAAATTATTATTATAATTAATAGAAATAATTTTAAATATAAGCTTTAATAATTTTGTAAATTAGTGTTTTTACATTATATTTCCAATATTTAAAAAATCAATAATTATTGTCTATTTTGCGTTTCTACAGAACCATACGTGGTTAGGGATGAAAAATATCATAGTTTTGGGCGATGGCGCGGTATCGCGGAATTTTTCGTTCAACTTGAACCGCGTTTGCTCCCGTTATAAACCTGTCACCGGGACTAATATTACGTCGATAAAATTTCACGCCGTGTGACACACGACTAGATTGGTAATCATTTTTTCCGGAACTTTCAACCCTGAGTACGAGTATCCTCGAAAAGCCGGTTGGCCCTGACACGACGCGAGGGGAAATGGGGTCGTATCGCGCCAATGTACGAGAATAAAAAGTATTCTAAAAAAAAATAAAAAAAAAGAAGATATAAAGAGACGAAGAAAGGGAATAAAGGAAAAGGCAAAATTCCACTGTGTGCATTCTTCTTTCGTTCCAATAGGAACATACTTCGCCCTAAATTTGTACACTGGAGACTTCTTCGAGTATGTAGGTGCTCCTTTTATACATCATTTAAAGTGATTTCTCTACGAAGGAATTTAAATTTACTTCGAAATCTTTGAGAAAAATATATCGAATAATTTTATGAACAAACAGGGGATGTTTTATCAATTTTGCATCTTTTTAATTTTGGATTAGTCTATTTAGTCTGAAATCAATCCATTAATCCATACATGCGTCTAAACAGAACAGTCATAACAACAAATATAAGGGAATTATTATTTATTTTGTTTGAAGTAAATAATATTTCGTGCTTCGTCCTCAAAGGGTTAAAAAATGAACGAGAGTCTTTTTATTGTTCTCCGATGAATCAGTAATCGATCGGAAGCATCCGCAACAACTTCATACGTCGTAGACGTATAATCACGTTCGATAAAAATCTCTCGCCCTTCGGTCCTAAAAACCTTCCCTTAACCTTCTCGTTAAAACCAATTTCACGAATCCCCGGGCGAGAAGAGATCGATCGTCAATGGACAATTTACAGTCTTCGTATTCTTCCCAGGGGAATTCGTCTCGAGGAAAATTCGCCCTGGTGTCTTGTCCGTCCCTTCCGCCAGTTATATACAGCTTTACGCGTAGACCGTTCGAGTACGCGCGGCGTCTACGACGGATTTCCTCGTAAAAACCACCCTTAAAGGCGACGGCGGTGGTGGTGGTGGTGGCATTAACGAAATGTCGCCGAGAATGGAGAGAGCCAGGGCGCAACGTCCTTGCCCGGTTTAATGTCAATCCTCAAATGTCACGTAACCATCCGCGCCGGTGTCCTTATCGTTTTGACTCTCCTGGGACTGGCGGCAATAACGTTTCGGCACGACACAATGTGTCTTTCCAACCACCGTAACCTCACCCACCCGCCACGCGTTCATTTTCTTTCAGTGGCTCGTTATTCTGCTGAGTGGTCCGTTCTCGCTAATTGGATATGTATCGTCATTGTTGTCTTTGTCGCGCGATATTCTTGAACCTGCACACGCTAGCGACCCTGCTACTACGCCGTTCTGTGATATTTTGAACGGAAGGGGGTCGCACGGTCATTGATGGACGTTGATTGATAGAATGCTTTCGAACGGAGAAATTTATCGTTGCTGGTGTCGTTCGTTGTATTTTATCGTCGCTAGGAAAAATGGTAAAGCAGGAGGAGGAAGTTTCGACATTCGTTAAAGTGTGGACAGTGATTAACCCTTTACACTCGAAATAATTAATTACCCTTCGTAACTTAGACATAATATATAGTAAGTTTCTAGTATTATGGCAAAAATTGTCAAAGTTTCCTCATGTCCACCAATTCGACACCCTACTCTCCCTTACTTCCCATACGAATTCTAAAGCTCTGGCATCCTGCGTTAAAGTATCTACTTTAACTAAATGATAAAATATCATCACTTCAAATTTTTATAATTATCAACGAGGTGTTATCATAGCAAAAGGATTAAAGAAAAGTCTAAAACGTTTGATATCAACCGGCACTTAATTTCGCCTGAGAAGAGCCATGGATTTCTCCGCGCGGCGATATTTCATTACTTTTTTCTCACGATAAGGAGAGAATTTCTTATCCAAAGGAATCCGCGTTCACGAGGCGGAGGAGGACGAGCGGCGTCGTGGCAGCTGGTCCCAGGCGGCACTCCCTTCGTTTGTTCGCACCGCAATAGGATTAACACGATGCACCGTGGCTATCTACTTACGCGTGCGCACACAAAATCATCTGGTGCACGCACATCCAAAGATGCGATTATACGTCGTGGCAGACGGTCGTGCACGTATTCAAATTCAAGTTACCCGTCTATCGGTTATCTACGGGACAGCCTCGGGCCCTGGAAGCGTGGTTAGCCGCAGACTCGATATGCACTTCCAGCGATTCTCATCGGCGGTTGCGTAATCCTCTTTGAGCTTTGAGACGGGGGACCCCCCCTCTTTGATTAGCCGACGTCGATCGTTCGTTTCTGCGAAGAAAGGTTTCGGCAATCTTTGCGGGACCCAAGCAGCGCGCGACAAACGTGGGCTCGAAGATGTCACGCGCGGGTAGATACCCGTTCGGACCCCTCGATTCGTCCCCGCGTTAAACTCGAACGACGACGATTCGTGACGCGTTCGCCGGTGATTAATGGCGGGAAGGATGTTGTCTGATGGATGGAATTTTCCGTCACACCGGTATACGACGGGAACGAGTTTCTTGTCGCAGCCGCGTTGTTAATGCCTGATGCCTTCGGAATTTCGATGGTTAGATAATCTGGTGCACGAGATCATACTTTTCGATAGTTTATCCCGTGTAATGAGCGTGAGATGTTGACGTTCGGGTTCATTAGACCCTCGCCGCCGCGTTTCTTGTGCAACGATCTTACGATCGATCGCTCGAGGGGTCGAATCGTCCTGGACAGCTCGAAAAATACGATAACTTCGAGGATTTATTTCTAAACGAAGAAAACACGCTTCTCTGTCAAAACTTTTCAAAGAATTTTATCCTTTTAACTTTTCTCCGAGAACAAATGTAGCAATCGAAGTCAGGGGTGTAGTGGGATCTTTTTATTTTAATTCTTATCTCGTGGACGAATTTATTTTTCCATTTGTTTCAATGTTACTTTCGCTTTGGGTATTAATTGCGTTCGATTATTGAATTTTTTGTGGAGGCAATCGTGAATAATAGCACGGCGTGGAATTAATCCGACGCGGAGCGAATTTCATGTTTGGCAAAAGTTACATCCGCAGGGGGCCAATACGCGAAGCAGGTGTTCGACGTGAAAATCGATCGGGTCCGTGCGAGTTTGAGCGATAAAATTCGTCCGTGCGTCAATCGGTGCCAAATTTAGGCTTCCCCCGAAACGCATAAGCCACGCCGGGCTAAATCCGTTTGCAGCTATATACTGCGCTGTTTTGCTTGCCGGCCTTATCCCGACGTTTTGCCTTTGGTACATTCGACCAGACCGAGCAACTTTACACGCTCGGCATTCAAGCTTCTCCGCTTCAGGCCGGATTTTCCGCGAAATTGAGGCAGGAAGTAACATTCCGCCCTTTTGCTTGTCAACTGCGTTGTTTCGCGTCGAATAAAATGTTGATTTATCGAAACGATGCTCGCCCTCTTATCAGAACATTTATTTACTGAATTTTTGATAATCATTTGTTTATATCTTTATATTAGGTTGGTAATTGAAGTTTTATCTTTAAATTCACATATTACAAATTGCAGTAAGTTCTTTTAATTAAGATATGAAATGAGCACTTTACTGATTACACCTACGCTGTAAAATGATATTGCAAGGTAAATAGACCAAAGTGTCAAAGTTTGAAAACATAAAAACTACTTAACTCTTTGCACTTAAAGCATTTAAAAGCCTTATTTTGAGAGAAACCATTACCTTTTACTCCTTCCAACATAAATAAGACTTAAATTTCACATTTTAAAGTATTCTACTTAATTGCATTTGGTGCCTCGAGCTCAAACCGTTAAAGAGAAATATTAAAAGCATAGTAGACAAAAATGTGACATAGTATTTCCTTCGGTACTTAAGTTTTAAACCCAATTCCAAGATTTCGTATTAACAATGCGTTTTAATGTTACTGCAATCGTACGGTTGTAAAACGAGGAATGCAAAGCGCGTTCGTTGCATCATTTATCCGGAGGGAAAGGGGTGAGGGGGGGTGGGCGGGGGGTAAAGGCACCGTACGTAAAAGTACAATTCACCGTGAAAATGTCTTTTACGAACGTTTCGCTGACGTCGTACAATCGAACGATCTTTTTAGTCGAACTTTTCGTCTCTCGCCTGGAGGGACGTCTTTATTTCCTCGGATACTGTCGATAATTTTACGGTCCTTCGACTCTGGCTGACATATCGGGAGTTAAGGGTAGAACGGGCAGGGGGACAAGGCGGGGGGGGGGGGGGGGGGAGGGGTGGATATAACCGGAAGTATCGGCTCGCAATCTCAATACGTTCCAACGCTTCAAAGCCGTATAAATTGCAAACGATGCGACAGTAAAACGTAAGTGGCTGCTTCGTACTCGATCGTACGAGCTTCTCGAACGATTAATTTAATTCGAGCCCTAGCCTCGGGCCATAGTATTCGAATATACCGGCCATCGTTGTGCAAGGGAATCGAAATAACGTGAATCCGCGCAAAATATGCGATACCTTCCGGGAAATATCAAAACGATAATGAATTTCGATAGGGAATTTCCTGGATAAGATCTTTGCATAAATATTAGAAAAAAGGGACGAGACGGAATTTTCAATTTCATCTTCCTGTTAAATACCTACATTAATCTTTTGGCAAATTAAAATGCGCTACTGGTTAATATTTATTTGAGAAAGGAAAGGATGAAGAAAATGACCCTTCTGCCTTCTCGAAGGCACTCTCCTTCCACACAAGACGGCTAATCACGATCCCTTTTACGCCACGAAATCAAGATCCCTATTTTTGCCACTCCGGGCCCCAGCCACTCGTCCAAACAATCGATGCTCGAGCCACCAAACGGTTTACGGTGTTTTCATGTTTCCTGGCACGATTTCTTAAGCATCCGGCCCAGTTAGCCGGCGAAATTCGAACGAGCTCGCAGCTTAACGAGCGTTAAAACGTTGCATCTTAGAAATTTCCGTGCGAGCGTTAAAACGGTGCGCATCGATTTCACGGGAACGGACACCCTGTATATTAAATCCATGGCTACCGGCGGCGTAGAATTTCCACGAACGCGGCGACCTGTCGCTGGAAATTCTCCACCGTTCCGGAGACTGGACGAGCTGAGCTGTTGATACGATGTCCCGGCGATGTCCATGCGAACGTCACCTACGTCTTATGTAAATGCCCGTATAATATCTGCACGGCTATATTCATGCGGACGGATGCATACACGCGAACTTCCACCGATGCAACCAAACAGTCTGCCGCTGAATATTCACGCGATCGTGCGAGCGTACAGCGGACGTTTGAAAATAGACGTGTATGTATGTATTTCTACGGATCGAAACTTAATGTCTCTTTAACGGCGCTTTAAACCGCGTGTGTGCTCACCGCACGTGAGGAAATAGTGGAGTTTTGTTGTACAGCGAGTTACACAAGTATTTACCCTCTTGTGCGGTACCGTGTTTGGGAAAAACCACGTTTATTCAGGGGAAAACCCCAACTGTTTAATTTAAACATTATTAGAGACGTACGAAGATTTCTGTTACTTAAGAATGGTATTGAAACTATATTGATAAGTGTAAGTAAGAAATTCAGGCATTGCAATTAAGGGAAATTCATTTTTAACTGAAGTACTAACCCTTTGGTGATTAGTGAAAAATTAAATTTGATATTTAAATAAAAAATGTTTGTATCATTTGGATCAATATTTCTGGAGTATCGTGAACAATGCTCTCTTTCTTATCGAATCAATCTCCTTGACTTTCAGCATTACTCTTATCAATCCTCAATGTACACAGATAAGGATAGGATGGGTTATTGCAACAGCTGCAACATCGTGTACCATTTATTCTTACTTCTCCTTCGGTCTTTTCATCTTCCTTTTTACCGCCAAGGAATTATCTATCCTCATGTTTCTTTCACCTTTAATATCTCTTCGTTTCGCTTCCGGCCACATCCCGTTAAAAGAACGGTATCGTATTAAAGCGATTGCGCCCTCGAAAGACTATGAATCGTTAATCCTCGGAATTGAGTTTTCCACGGAACACCGGTGAGTAACTTTTCACACAGGTGTTTCCATTTTTAATCAGAAACCGTGCGTTTCCGCCTCCTGTTTGATTTTACAGTTCTAAAGCCACGCGAAATTGTACGATTGTTGTAAGCTTTTCTACCCCCTCTGAGTACAAACATTTTATTTGATTCGTAAAAATAATTAATCGAAGTTTTTATTTGTTTTACAATCGAGAAGGTAAAAATTGAACTATTTTTCAAATATTCTAATAGCCTTCCCTAGGGAAAATAGCGATATAGGGGAAGAAGGCCCTACAATTTGTCTTATACTTAAAAGTTACTAGAGATTATATCTTAACACAATAATTACCTACTCCACTATCAATTTTATTTTATTATTAATTCAACTAACTTTCTTCGAATTAAGAACCAAATACACGATACATGGTAATTCCCGAAAGTTACGGCGCCATTTTCCCTAGGGTAGCCTATAAGCGTCCAACAATGTACACAGACATTTTCCCAGCACCTCAGATTATTGGTTCGGTTTGAAATTTCTCGAATACGTGCGGCGAGGTTCTCTCCATCGATTTCTACTCGCGGATTTTCATTTCAATCCCCTTTCTTCGACGAAATCATAAAAGTTTCCCAAAGTTCCGACAAGCCGTTTTGAATATTATTACCTCGATTCCGACGTGTCAAAATAATATAGCATCCGGCGAGGGACGCGAAAGCGTGGATTCCATGGTCGGACGAAATTTTTCATTCCCTTTCTTTTTATCAATTCATCGAGGCGGCGTCCCGCGGAACAACAACAGGACATTTTTCCCGTCGTTTACGAGCGTGCTAATGGAAAAATATAATTAGCAGGCGCGTCTCGACGACTGGTGCGGCCGTCTTAATTCGCCAGGATGTAAAGCGAGCAGGCATAATCAGCTTTTGCTGCCCTTTCACGGCAAAGTTTGCTTATGTTAGCCGGTTCGTTCGGTCCCCGGAATAACTTCGATAAACATTTCACACCCTGCCCCTCGCCCCTCGAACGTCCCCTTTCTCCCTTTAAAACTGGACGGCACAGCATGAGGTGTACACGTGGACTACAGGCGGTCGGTTGCAGCGACTGTTTCTAAAGTCAGAATTTTTCAAGAGACAACCTCTTTTTCCTTCGCCACAGTGACTCTCAAAGGTAGTCGAATGCATAATGCACTGATTAGAGTTCGATTAATCTTCCCTGTTCAAATTAACCCCCGAATATCGAAGCCACCGTCAATTATGGTCTAAATTTAGAAAATGTATCCTCGTGGTATTTAAATTTTTAAGAAGTAAAATATTTAAACTCGAGATCCTTGTATATCAAGCGATAGAATATTTATAAGAACGTTTTAAAATTTAATAAAAGTTCGTCGTCCTCGAGTATTGGAATTTTCTATCATTTCTTATTGGGTGCAATAAGAGACACTCTACTATATTCGATCAGTGGTTTGAATATCATTATTTTAAGTACCAGGACATTCAAATGGATGTCATTAATTTTTATCAAATCCACCCATTTATTCCAAGTTATAATTATTGCATCCGTAAATCTCCTCAAGACGTTGTTCGAATTTAAGTGGAACCAGTTTCGATCTGTTATTGGATCAATATCGTTATCTGCTCGACGGTACAACGGTTGTTTGCCCGAATCCAGCTTTTATAAAGCGTTTTGTCAAATGAACGCGACGATATCGGCTAACAAAACGAAACAGTGGAGGGAAATCCAGCGGCACGAAGTTTCCGCGATGCTCGCATTAATTTTGACGGGACGTTGAACCGAAAACAGGTCATTGAATTTCATCGTGAATCGCCGTGTTAGAAATCGGAAGAAAAAGGTGGCTAACGATGTTTAAATGACCCGGCCACGAGGAACACGAGATTTCGAACAATCGCATTATTCATCTTACAGGACATTTAACCGCGGTCTGGAAACTTTCGACTTCGGCCGGGGAATACGAAGAAAAAGCTTGTTGAACCTGGCCACGAAACTTTTTCCGACGACAGATTCCACTTTTTTCCTCTCTGTTATTGACGTTGTACATTTTAGCCGGCCACAACGTGGAACCAGGATAAATATTTAATATTTTCCCGCGGGGAATTCACGGGGAATTTTTATTTCTATCGGTACCCCGGAAATACCGCAGAAAAATTCTAAACCGTGGAAGACGGATCGCCCTTGCTTTGCAAATTGAAATTTTTAAATAATCAAATAACTTGCTGCTAATATCGCGAACCATGGAATGTAATAATATTTAACCCTTTAAGAATTTATTTAAAATTAGTTATAAATTTCGTGAAAATACTAAAAACCAATATTCTTGAAAAGCAAGCAATTTTATTGTACCATTGCTTTCACGACACTCGGTATATCGTGACATCAGTTTCCCCGGCTGATTTCCTTTCTGTCTTCAACGAAACGGAAAATACAGTTTCAGACATTATCACTGTAAGATAAATAATTAAAATTCCAGCTATCACGAGCGAAGTAGCACGCTATTACATCGTCAGACACGGTCGGACGAAAGTTTCGAGCAGCCTCGACGAACTTCTCCCGAATTTGTGCATCGTAACCTTCTCTATTTGTCTTAGCATCGTTACACGCGATAATTGGTCGGGTTCCCCGTCTTCCAGGAAAATCTCCGTGTCCTAATTCGTCGTGGAAGACGGGGGGGCTCGAGAAACCGCATCAGCGATTCAAATATTTGGATCGGCTCCCAAGGAACGGGGATAACCGACCGATCAAAGTTGCGAGACCGGCAACACACCTAAGGTGTGAAAGACGCTAATCGATACACGATTCCCGATTCAAAGTAAACATCGTGCGTTTTCCCCCTTGCTGAACTGTATTAATTCCGTCGGAAAGGGTGCAGGATCAAACGCTGCGTTTACCTTGCAACGTCGTCGACAAATAAGAAGCCTGGAATACATGACGGAATATTTCCTGCGGTATCGTCTGGATCCGCTTTGAACCGGGCTCGAATCGTTTCGCATAACTTCAACCACTTAATTATAAACGATTAGGTCAGGTTTTAGTAAAAAATTAGTCTGTTTAATTTTATTTAATACAGATTGGTAATCGAGAGATGTTAAATTTATTTATCAGAAAATAGTCAATTACAGTATAATTACTAACTGAGGAAGAATTTTAAGGAGAAACATAATTTTACAGAAATATTATTAAGGAATTAGTAACACAGGAAGTATATAAATACCCGAATTTACTTTTACGTTAAATAGAAAATTAAAAATTTGTCTGCTAAAAATTTATTTGCTATTTTCATTTTTCATTCTGAAGTCCCTATCAAAAAATTCTGACATCCTGAATAATATAATTTGTTATATTTGATCTAATTACATGATTAATTGATATCCAAATAGTTTGAGTCACGATTCAGCTTTATCATCGGAAGGATAATCGAGTATATTCCCGGTAGTTAATGTTAGCCAATATTTTGACCTCCTGTATAGTTACAGTACTGAATGTACGTTTTTTTCAAGCTATGATTGAACGAGCGATGATGTCATCCGCATGATCCATCGACACGGGAAATTCCCCTCTTTTTTTTCACGACGCAAAAATAAATCCCCTTTGGTCAGTCGGTTGACTTGTCGCTCGTATCTACTAGGAAAATACGTGTTCGCACTTAAGTAAAAAGAGATGTCGCAAAAAAAACTGTCAGACTGATAGCTCGATGCCTTTGCTCGTACAGTGAAAACAGCCGCCTGTTGTAAGACACGTAACAGCGACAATTACTCAGAACTCGATAGTTTCGTTTTCGGAATTAACATTTATGTCACTACAAATGTGCTGAAGATTATTTTTCTGTCTGGCATCCCAGTTAAACAATATATCACTTAATGAGTGCCATTTAATTAACTTTAACTATTTTTTTTTAGCTAGAAATATATATTTTTAATAGAAATTAAAGAAAGAAATATTACACTTAGAAATTTCAAAATATCACATTTTTGAGATGAAGTACATATTCCACAGAATATAATGAAACATAGATTAGGTGTGATAAGAGGCATAAATTCATTTCGCACGAATCTTTCCGAAAATTCTGACACATTGTTCGGTAGATTCGTAACGTTCCGTAAATCGCAGGGTATTCTAAGATTTTTCGACGCTGGAATCGCGGCATAACGTGTACCAGAGTTTCGCAATTCGCTGCGGAAATGTCAACTGGAACAATCAGCATCGCGTCCCAGGGGCACGATGGGCATTCCTTGCGACGCGGTCGTGCCACGATTTATTATACATTCCGTGAACAACGGCGATTACGAAATCTCGCGATAGAAATAGAGCTCGTACAGAGACGAAACGTGAGCTTAGAACTTCGCGTGCGAGCCTGCTGTTGTTGTTGTTCAAGCGCTTATAATTTATGCCGCCGGCGACGTTCGATTCTTTGTGCCTTTGGAATGTTAGCCGGTAATTCGAAAGACGATTGTGTGTGCAAAGTCTTTGCGAAGCAATCCCCGGGATTTGGAATTTATTTGGACAATTGTTAATTAATTCTCAAAGATTTTCCATGTCCAAGAATATATATGAGAAATTAGTAAATTAAGGAGTTCATTTTCAGAATTAGCTAGTAATAGTAAATTAAATTTGTAAATTAGTATCATTAATATTCAGACGATTGGCAATAGCTTGTTTTAGCATTTAGGGTATACATTAAATTAATATCAAAATAAAATTAAACGTGTTTACTTGGTTTCGTTATTGGTATCGTTGGAACGGTTTATTACGAGGGAAAGCAGAAATCTGACAGTGGTATAATAAAAAATAGCAAGAAGATAAAAGCGAATAAGCAGCTTAACCGCTGTTCGTTCTTCAATCCTGTTAAATTAAAATTTTTAAGCGAATAAAATTTCATTGCTGAGCATTACCGCGTTCATTTTGAAAAAAAAAGGTATTTTTACTGAAAATGTAACGTAAGGTGATTATCAACTTCATTAATTTTATAGTCGAAACTAATTACGCCATGATATAAATTCATAATTCTATTATGAAAATTGCTGTAATAATTAATTCACTGATCAACGCGTATTATTAACATTCTCTAATTTAGGGTGATTAATATTTTACAAATCAAAGGGGGCAAAGGTCCCCTGTTTGGTAAGTTAATGTAATCACGTTTCGAAACGCCCAATGTTATTCCACGGTATGTCCATCATCCTGTTAACAGTTGACAGCTTTTGACAGAAAGCTAGTCAACTAGAAATCCCAGCAATGCTGGCTTCGATTTAATAAACGGACAGACGACGAGTCGAATACCAAATTAGTCGCATAATCGTTTCGATCCGTATATCAGAGTATATCATCCAGGCACCCCGATAGGTCGAGTTTACGTGTCAAAGGTCACCGGCATGCATGTTTAACGTTTCTCGAAATCCTTGTATCGCCTTCGAGTGGCACCTTTCTGACTTTCAAACTTCGATCACGATAGTTCAGAATAAAAGAATCTGAAGAAAATTCGTCGGAAAATTTATATTCGTTAAAATCTAATTATTCAAATTGCACTGTGAAAATTTTAGGTCAATTATTTTCTAAGTTAACTCTACTAAATTTCTATCTAATATTGATCATTTTATAAATTGTAAAACGTATCTAAACATTTTAATTCTGACCCAATTTTCTCCTAATATTTAGTTACTAACTTTCCAGTTCCATTCTGTTCTGTTGCCATAACACCACGACACTTTCTACGTATGATACATCAATTTACGCGGATGTTGTAGAATTTAATATTTCTGAGTGGCTCGCGTGGAAAAAGCGTTTTCGTCCCAGCGTAACCAGCAAAAAACTATTCGGAATTGTTTCGGACCCTGACGAGAGTGCACGCGACCCAGCTACCACTTCCGCCTCGAATCGTCCCATTTAAATGCATTGTTCCCTTCCATTTGAGACGCGTCGCTCGATGCGACGCTTTGGAAGATCAAAGATATCCGGGAAAACAAGAAACGAGGAAACGAAAGTGCCGCTCCGGGCATCTGTCCGGTAATCATATCAGCCATCGAAATTTCTGCATGACAAAATGCATAAGGACTTTTCTACTTCCCGGATTTTTCAAGTTGGAACGGAACTGGATGTGTCTGGGGCCAGTTTTCCTTTATCTTCCTTTCTATGAAATAAAACGAAAGAACTTTTTTCTACACGATAAGAGAACGAACAAGTATTTTCCTTAAATTTTTAGAAAATTAAATTTTCGAAGGAAAAATGATTAAATTTGAATGGTCAGAAAGTAATTTGAACAGAAGTCAAATAATTATATGTTGTATAGTTTGAAAAATACTAAAAATTTATGGAATTATAATTTGTGAAATATAATTAAAAAAAAGAATGTAAAATGTCTCTTGAAGAAATATAGAAATGAAGTTAGTAGAATGTTGCACATCCCTGAATGTCAGCAAACTAGCTCGCGACGGACAGCATTTATTCAATTAATTTTACAACTGTTCAGAGACTGATTTATTTATTCACGAAGAGTCCCGTTTCTATTATTCCATCCGTAGACTGGAAAAACAAGATAAAACAAACCGGTGGCTCGTTGTGCGCGCAACTTTGGCACGAGGTCGCGGAAGTACGTAGACAGGAAGTAGTTGGAAGCAGTCCCTGGTGGCTCTTTCGTAGATCAGAGGTCGGGTCCGCGGAGGAAAACGAGCGTGTCAGGCCCGGGAGCTTTTTCATTCCCATGACGATCCTAAAACCAAAGCGTCCTCTCCTCTCTCGGCTATTCATTTCAAAAGCTTCCCCTCTCTTTCTATCGCCCAGTGTTTATGGATCAGAGACGACACTTGGACTCGCACGAGTTCTTTTCTTCGAAACCCATGGAATCGTAACGAGCCGGCTGAGCCGGTGTTGCGCCACCATTACTTAAAACTAAAATTAGTTCTTCGAGTGCACCCTCGTGGCTTCGTTGCCGAGGAAACATCGCTGGATGTTGCTGAAGCGTATTGGAAAATACAAAGTTCGGATTTCGATGGGATTAGCGCGGCGAGGATTATATTTATGAATTTTCAGAGGATAACTGGTCCTTGGGGTGAAGGTACGCTATCGGTAAAAAACTTCAGATCACTGTTTCTTAAATTGATTTGTAAGTTTCTTAATTAGTAAAAAGTAAGTATTACTTGATAATTAAATTAGATTCTTCGTTGTTTCTGAAATTTGATTTTGAAATACAGAAACTCTGATATAATTTAATAATATAAAATAATCCTTAGCCGTATTCAAGGACGTCAATTATTAATATTTGGATACTCAGATATTTTTATTATACCAATATTTCTAATTGGGCGAATTGAAATAATTCACGATATCACGAGTAATGAATTCATATGGAAATTGAAGGGCCACCAAAATACGGCTGATATGACGGTCAACATGTTAATCGGCACCAAGCTTACCATACCGGCGGTGTGCTTCCGTCACGGCGACGAGAGGACGTAAGAGAGAAAATAACACGTGCCGGTTCTACAGGGGATAAGAGAGGAAGAGAGAGGGAGAGAGGGTTGGTCAAGGAGCGCCAAAGGGCACTTTCGGACTCGAAAGGGTCTACCGCGAATAAACGCTCTTCCACTCGGCACGTTTACGACGCTCGATAAAAAGAGCGGACGCGAACGGTCGATCTGATATTCCCTGAATACCGTTCGAACGACGTATCGCGATCTTCGTTTGGATCGAGGTCGAACGGATGATCCAATTATGAGCACGGTGTTGTTTCTTGGTATTTCTGCACGTACCCACCTCGACTTACAATGTTTAAATTGATAACACCCCTTAACACCTTCGGTCACTCGCGGAAGATGACGTGGTAATGGCTGGTTTCTTTTTCCTTCGAGTTTCGAGTGAAGGAAAATATCCGTAGTCTTCCGCGAAGTCTCTGTTCACCTTTTGCTTCTCCTTGTCAGGAGATGACTCAGTTTCCAATTTTAATAATATAGAAATATTCCTTGAAAAAAGTAATAAGCATACTATTTATTCTTTTCTCCGTCTAATGCACAAGCGACCCACGTCCGTTTTATTTTCGCGTTTTCCGTTTTATAGTTGGTCGATATCCCTTCTAAATTCTATTTCCCTTCCCCGTTCCTCCACCCTCCGTCATCCCCTCAGCTGAAGATCGCTGCTGCCGGCTGACAGAAGCGTGCCATGACGTGAAAATGCAAATCCCGTCCATGCGGCTCGTTGAATTATTATTTTAAGTCCCGTAACGGCCATTCGCTACGGGAAAATCTCATGAAAATTAATTTATTTTAATGCACTCGGTCCGGACCGAGGCTGCGCCCCGTCGCCGGAGCGGACAGACGAAAGTAACCGGGCTGGAAAAGGGGGACGGCGAACGAAAACCGGGAAGGAATCTTGAAAAAAGATGCAGACGCGAAATTAACGTTTCACTCGTGTTTCTTTTAACACTCTTGCCCGCATCCATAAGGAATACGGAATCTGGAATCGACGTTCAAAATTACGACCTCTTCTTCCCATATATTACACCTTACAGACCACAAATAGTCGAATTGTGTTGCTAATTGATTATTTAAAATGTGACTCATTAATTCCTCGCGGATGGGGTTTCCCAAACACGGGCAGGTGAGGCTGATCATTCTGAACATCGAATTTGCATATCGCATTTTCATTTTAGATCCATATCTTTTAAAATTTATAAGCGGTTATAGAGATTTCTCATTTGCATGTTTATTTTATTGGAAGAGAAGAGGAATCTGTATTTAACAGGGAATTCATTGAAATCCAGGAGCCGGATTCTTCGCAGCCCGTTCTAAGCAATCCCTGAAGCGTCTTCCGGGTGACGAGCGAGAAATCTATACCCGTAGGTAGGGAGCGCACGTGCACACACGCGAAACTTTGGTGATCTCGCGGCTCGTATGGAGAACTTTACGGGACGATAATGGACAGATTTATGAGACGGCTTATCGATCCCCGAGTAAATCCAATTTTCGAGGTCGACGCTCGCTCGCGAACACCCGGGGACCCGAGGATTTCCCTTGCGAGGTGTCATAAGATTCCAAAAGGAAATCGTCGCGAGGTATCTCGTCGCATTTTGCATGGTTGCAAATTGAAATTCGTTGCAACATTGATCGTGGAGATACCCGAGCCACGTATCTACCAGGTGCCCATACCGATTCCTAACATTGTCTCTGCGGCAAACGACAATTTTGCAAATAAAATTTAAAGAGCGACCTAAATATTTTATTAAATTTTGTATTTTGTGAAATCAATTTTATCGAAGGTCGTTCGGTTTCCATGGATTGAGGCGTGTACGCAACATGGAGCGCGAAAGGGTCAACATTGTCCGTAACAAGCTTTACACTTGTCCGAAATTCATTGAAAAACAACGAAGGAAGATAAAAGGCTCGGCGCAGCGAAACGAGTGAAGGTGAAGAACAATAGTGACAAGGCTACCACGATGGATCTTCGTTTCCGCGAGCTCAGCCCTTGGTTTTCGGACTTCTTGAGGTTTTTTCGTGGTTTAAGGACAGCATTGAGTCAAGAACGTCTCCTTGCTCGCCTCTCAAATCCCATCACAAAGAATGCCACCCTCTCGCTTCCTCCAACGTCCGCGTTCTCGCTCGCTTTTCGAGTCCGCCGCTTGTTCCCTTTTTATTTCTCTTTCACCCTGTTACAGTCTCTCGTCCACTCGGCTTCTTTTCTCCTCTTCTCCCATGTCTTTTTTTCTCCGTTCCTCTCTTCCTCCACATTTTTCGGCTCTGTCTCATTACCCGTTCTCGCTCGCACCCCTTTTTCCCCTCCCTTTCTTGCCTTTGCTCCTCGATTCACCCCTTGCCATCTTCATCCCTCTTCTTTCACCCTACATTTCTTTCTTGCCATCGTTTCTTAGTCACGTCGTCGTCGACCGTCCTTCGTCTTCGCTTCGGGTTCTGTCTCGCTTTGCTCTTCGCGATTTCATCCGGTCCGTCTAAGAGAGACACGGTGAAAAAGATAACCACCCTTAAGTCGCGAGGGCTCACATCTGACGGTCGATGAATAAGGGAGTCGCTATTTAAATTGTAATTTCGTCCGTGTTAAAGATACCGAGGGATTTCTCCAGGAATTTTTACCATCTTGTGACGATTTAATAAAAAAAAAAAAAAAAAGAAGAAGGAAGACGGGAAAGGGAACCGGTTCGCCAAGGGACACGGGACGATGGTAAAAAATGGTTAATGGTGGGACTGAACGGATAAGAAAAATTACTTTGCAATATTAAGCTGGATTAATCCGATTTACAATTTTTTTAAGAATTCTTAAGAACAAATTTTGCGATTAAATTAAGAAGAAATTTATAATCTCTGAAGAATATAATTTCGTGAAATTTTCATTGTATTAATAAAAATAGATATTTGAAAATCATTTGTTTCGAATATACTGTAGATGTATCTCACAAAAGGTGTCAAAGGGAATTATCGCAATTTATATTCGGAATAAAATTGAAGGAACACATGATTCCAGGTATCTGTTGAATCGCAAAGAAAACGTATACACAACGGAAACGCATCGTGGCTCCACTTAAATTTCTTCGGTTCTTTCACGAGGAACAACTCTTTGTATCTTGTGTCACCTTCCGTCTCGTTACCCTTGCGTTCACTTTGTCTACTCTATCCCTCTTTCCTGATCCTTATTAATCCAGTCACCGTTGTTTCTTTAACCCCCCGCTCGTCTGCGCGCGAACGGCTGCAGAAAAGAAAATAATAATTTTCCGACGTCGTTGAATACCTTCAATCAGTTCCCTCTGTTACCGAAGATCGCGTTTATTACATTTTATTGCAGGGAACGATGCTTCTGGCAAAAGCGCATGCTTCGCGAGAATAATATTCCGCCGTGAATAACGCAAATAGTATGGTAACGATGCAAATATTTCGCTTTCGACGAAACACAAAGGTCGACTGTCGCGAAACGACGGGTAAAAATGTTGCAAAACTGACGGACGAGTTCGTTCGCGTTTAATTGCAATGGACGAACTGCGAATTTTTGCGCGTTCCTCGTTGAATATCACGTTGCTCATTACTTCGTCGATTTAGACGAAATTATATCAAGTACACCGCTGGTGTAATTATTTCTAAGCTAAGGAGTTCAATTTTTATTCCTGTGTAAGTAGTGTGTTACGAAACAAATGGAAATAATGTTGGAATTAAAATATAAAGTAAACAAAATTATATTTATATTTTTTTTTCTAATTTTATAAGCCACAAATTGGCGAATGTGTTCAGGTAATTTTTATAAACACAAGAATTCAATTACATATTCAGTAAATAAATTATTAGTATTCTTGTTTTGGTATAAAATAACAAATACTCAACTCTTAACTCTTTCTATACTCTGATCGAAGAACTGTCATCCTACTTATGCAATGTTTGCGTTATGCATAATCACCGAGAAAAATGGTAGCCAGGTTTTTCCCGATTTATTAGACGTACTCATACATATACATGTTCTAAAACAATGTTAAAGAGCAAAGACATTTGTTAATATTGATTTCTATCAGTTTCTTTTAAATCTTGTAATCTTTTGTGCTAATTTAAAATTGATATTGTTAATTGCTTCGCAAGATTTGCCACAGTGTTATCATAATAAATTGAATCGAATCTGAACGAGCAGGCGGTAAAATCGTGGCTGATGGTCTTCGATTCGTGGGGCTGGCGGGCGATGAATAAGGGAGACGTAATTTACATTGTAAATGGCCACGATATCCGCGTGAAAACAAACCTTCAATTAGGCTCGGTTACGAAGGTACACGCGAAACAGGTAAGCGGTGCTCCCGCTACTTCCTAATAACTTTGCAAGCAATTACGTGGACGGTTCTCTCTGCTTTCATTCCGCAGAGCGGTGAAATTATTAATTTAATCCTTTGACGGAAAATTCGATTTGTTCGACAGCCAAGGAGGCGCACGATGCTTTCGGAAGTGGTACGCGATGAAACGAAAGTCCTTTTCGGTCGGGAAACTGATTCCGCGGTTTATACCTGTTGCAAATTTTATTTAACTAAGCGAATTTTTAAATGTTCCCTTGGTCGACCCATAAAGACCTTGTGAACAAACAAATGTTAGAAAAATTTCAGGAAAATCAATTCAATTTGATAAATTAAGTATTTTATAGAAATACAAAGTGTACCATGATTTCGTGTTTAGTTATTTTTATTCGACACGAAATAGGGATTAATATTTCGTATAAAGTAGAGGTTTATTCAGTCAATGAAAAAGTGTCAATTAACGTAGCCAGGAAAAATTTATAAGGATCCGGATATTGGACACGCGATTTAATAAGAGTAGCCGGTTCGGAAAGAAATAAATCTACTCGTGACAGAGGAAGAGCCCTTCGAAACGTGACATTAATGACCCGGCTTGTGCTCTGCACGGCTTAATCACTCAAGGGGTTAGAAAAAGCTCGGATAAAATATTTCTGAGGCATCAATTTCGAAAGAAGTTTCGGGTTGTACTACCAGGCGCATGAAATCGACACGAGATCTATCGTGGTGCGTGACCATTATTGTCACACACGTGTTCCTCCATCGAGAATAAAAGGGGTTGCTCTCTGTCAGAACTTCAACGAATATTATATCATTCCTTGCATTATTCATGGCGGATTATTCTTGAAATTATTAGTTTGCCAACTGAATTTCCAATCTTCGTATCTTTCTTCCATTGAATTATTTAATCGAAATTCAGCGAATAATCATTTCCAATCAATCTGAACGAATGAATAATTTCGAAGCGAATTATCGTTACGTTTTAATTTAATTAAAAATTTGTTAACATTAAATTTTGTACGAAAATACAATTTTCTAAAAGCAATAGCGGTATTCAGATTTTTAAATAGAACAAAAATAGAGAAGAAGTTGAGGAAACAAAGAAAGAAATTGCAAAAGGTACACGGACGTATAAAATTTAAAGAAAAACTTTCTGAGGGGAAGGAAATCGATAGAACACTTGGATAATGTCCCTCGTGAGTTTCCTACGAGGGGAGATCGATAAAGACAGAATCCGATCGAGCGTAGTTGAATAAAGTGGTTTACAAAGAAACCGCAAGGAACGAGAAAAGTCGAGTTAATTATCCGATACTTACGAACTCTCGATGACTCGAAGCACGCTGTGTCGTGAATCGCTTTTGCAAATGTTCGAACCCGAGCCATTAAAACGCCGACGAAACGTAATTACCTAGTTGCAATAATTTTCTATATTCTTTCTTGTTCCGTATAGAACAAGTTCCATCGGGATTGCTTTATAAAGAATGCAACGTCGATACTTGGTACTTTTTCTACTCAGTACTGAATACATATATTTTTATCTTAACAAGTTTTTAACATTTGACAAAATACACGATCGAATAATGGAATAGGCACTATTTTCAGTCTTTTTGGAAACTTATGGATTCATGCTTTATTACTATTGGATGAATCTGAAAAGTTTTCATGAAAATCGACACGGGGCCTATTCAATTACCCTCATTGTCATTTGTTCGACACCACGTACCCTATTCCGTGGATTTCTAACGTGAGGCATAATGCAGAATGCGTTCCATTCAGACGTATGCAACTTTGTATGCGTGCCAGTACGTCAACGTGTTGCGGGCTGTCGTGGCTGGTGAAATGTAGTCTTAATGGTGTTACCATTCAGCATACCAGATTATGATTTAGGTCATTCTCCATAAATCTACCCCAGTTATTAATCTCCAGTTTGCTCTTTTTTTTCCTTCTACCTTTGAAAACTGCATCCCATAAATAATCACGTTGCGAGAATAAACGGTTTAATTCACACGGATACGAGAGACTGCGGGTTAATTGCGAATCAACATTTGAAGGATCCGTTCGCGAAAAAGCTATTTTTGACGATTAAATGTTAATCTTTGGCATTCACGTTCAATTAATAAAGAATTTCTGATTCTGTTATTGATAGAATATGAACAATTGAAGTTTAGTCAAACAGATCTTTAATTTTTACAATCATAAATTATAAGTTATACTCATTACTTATTATTTAATCATCGAATGAGAAATGTGAGGTCGTCCAAGGATTAATTATTTCCATTCAAACTTTTATTCCATTTTAATTACCTGTTTTAATAACCATCAATTACTGTTCATTTTTGCGACAAATAATAATTTAAGGTGAAATGTGATATATTGATTTGTCCATCTGTGAAGTATCTTACAAAAAATCGGAAGCTGTACAATTTTTTATTTTGACAAAGCTCTACGGTGAATCACATTATACGCTGAAAGCGTATAATTTCGAGCTAATGCAAAAGTTCGGTTATCTTTTTGAGGCTGAAAGGCTGCTATATTCGTACGAGTGAAGGTGCAATATCGCGTTGAAATTACATTAATAGTAGAGAACATACCACGACCTACCATGTTATTCATGTTTTCAAGGAACTGGTGACGAACATATGTTGTTCATACCTTATATTATTTTTCCAGGATCACTATTTTATTCATTTAAAAAATATATATATATATGTGCTAAAGGAAATTAAAAACTTCATTAATCTTCAAAGTATTCAAAAATAAAAGGAATAATGTATTATTAAAATGTCAAACCACAATTTTTTCCTAAATCAGAATTCTTCGAACTTATAAAAAAAAACCACCATTGAAGGTGACAGCAACACCTTAACCTACTTTCGGCTGTCTCTATAATTACTTTTCCTTGATCTTTACTTTATAGTTCTTATGAAATTTCTTTATTATTTCCTCTGTTTCGCGTGAAAGTAAATTTCTACATTTAAGTATTTACATAATCGTTACATAAATAATTTCAACGAAATTCGAATAAATTACCAGTATCCGTGTTTCGATATATTCCTTTGAACAAGCTATTTTTACCAAAATATAGGAAAATTGTAATGGTATATTTATAGAACTTTGAATATTCAACGTTTATTTTCTAAAAGTATATTTTCATGAAGATTTTAGACCGAGGACCTCGTCTGGAAATAATCAAACGAAAAATTTCATGGGAATTGGATAAGTGATTTCCTTCAAAATAAATCACTATCAGAATGATATCAATTCTTCTTCAATTTCCTTTCATTTCATTCATAGAGCTCTCAGTTAGATCTCCCGAAAGGTTCAACAAGGTGGATAGAACTGCTTTCACGTCTTTTCTCACAATAGACGCTTACACGGTTGATTTGTAAGAACGGTTTCGCGAAAAAGCCTGTAAAATCAGCGCCGTGGAGTCCCATAAAACGCTTCCCGGGGCTCACTTTTTTTTTTTTGCTCCCCTCCCCTCCGGCGCTTTTATCAGCCGTCGAACGGTAGCCAGTTGCAAGATAACGGCATCCAATTCGTCGTCGTTGCACGTAAATACGTGCATATACGTGGCGTGTATGCACATGCATACCGGAAGAACCGTGCGACGATCGATCGCAAAAGTTATGTAATGAGTGTCCGCGTGCGCTGACTCCTCCACGGGGGACCGCTACCAAAATCTAGGTTATTCGAGTTAGCCCCTTTTTTACGCGCATTTCAACCCCCGTACATTTACGACTACGCCGCGTTCTTTTTCCACCGTTTTAACCACTTTTCTCTCTTCTCTTCGCGTTTCGTCCCTATCGCATCGGGATTTTTAAAACCCCCCTCGAGTTTTCTTTATGTCCTTAAAATTCCTTTCTTCGAAATACTTCTAAGTATGATTTTCTCGGAGAGAAAATGTCGAAATTGAAACAATATTTTCTGAACGGCGTACGCGATGGGCTGACGAAAGTATAAAATGTTGTATACTGAAAAAAATATCTACGAGCGATAAGAATGGAAATGAACGCGAAGATTATACGTATTTCGTGACAGGCAAGGCTCAGCGATTAACACGGTGCGAGTGAAAATGGAAGAGAGATAGTCGAATAAAATAACAGGAAAGAGACAGCAAGACGGATAGTATTGTTGCGAGAAGGTTGCAGTAATTATTTCAACACTGAATAATTTATATTATAATATTTCTATTTGTATTTGAATTCTAAAAATAATTTAAAAAATGTAATAATATTAAATTTACTTTTAATTTAAATTATTGATCATTCATTGATTCTTGAAATGCAATAATAATTTTGATAGGATTTTAAATATAACCGCGATGAGAAAATTTATTTCGATTAACGCGGACGATCGCAGGCACCAGAAAGGGAAACGTTGAATCGAACCGGCACTGTTTCCAATTTGACCGGAAGTTTATGATTCTGGGAAACGATATTAGGATTCAGTTACCAACTCTGTGAACTAGGGGCGCAATGCATACTTGTATTGCTTACCCGCGAATGTTATGCGGCTACATGGAAATCTGGGTTATCGAGTTCTATATTGTAGTTGGTGAATATCCTAAAGGCAGTCGTGCTTCGTGTCAGCGAATTTTGATAGTTTCACCGCATCTTTGCCGCGTCGAAAGGTCAAAAGTGTCCCAGAGCTTCGGAACAATAGAAATGAACAATGGTACTTGTACGATGGACGAGCCGCTTATTAAAAGGTAAACTGGCTAAGCCAATTTAATTTAACGAATGATATCGAACATTTTAAAAATAATACACGTTATCAATTAACTTAAAATTTTAATAACATTTCAATGTTGTGTGAAACCGTGTTAAGAGAGCTACAAGCAAATATTAAAAAGAGATCTGCAATATATATTTTTTTTTCTGAAAAGAGGAAATGCACAAAGTATACGTGTTTCCTTAAAACAGTTTGATAAGGAAGCCTTATTAACCCATGGCAATCAACGCGGCGGGCACAATTATTACAAGGAAACTAGATTTACCAACGTTTACTTGTTCCATTTCACGTTCGAGCCACGGGCCGCGATAAAATAGAAACGATCCGAGGAAAAACAGCCCCGGAGAAAATCGAGACCGTTTAAATCCGTGGCCCCGATTGGCCGTCGGTATAGCCAGGCCAATTAAATTTTATTATGATAATCGAGTCCCGCGGATCTCCGTCGGATGATGCATCTGGAGGATCCCGGTTTCCAATTTCATCCGGAAAACGGCCAGCTCGATTAGCGCTCCGGGGGACGAAGTTTGAAAATCCGACACGAGCAAGATAACTTTTCTCTCGAAAAACTTTCTTTTCGTCGACCGCTACCACCTCTCGGCCATTGGGATACGAAACGAAACGAACAAAGGGTTGAAAACGACGGAGACGGAAAGGATAGAGAGCGAGAGAAGAAAAAGAAAGAATGAAAGGCGAAGAGCCGGTGTAACGCACGGGACCGAAATGAGTCACAATTTCAGTCGACTACAATTGATAGTTTTAGCGAGTACACGCGATGCGTGATATTCGAAGTGTGTCATTACCGGCTATGAATAATGTAACGCGTTTCAAAATCGCCGCCGTTTCCGAGGCGCACGGATATTGTGCATTATGCTTGCTGAACTGGATGCTTTAATGATGATCGTAATGAGAGGCAACGCGTTACGACGGCTGAGAATTCACGAACGATGTCTTGTTAACGTGTGTTTATTCCATTTCTCTCCTCCCCTTTTATTTTTTATGTCACCATTGAAATTTCACGCGTTACACAAACGTTTCGTTTCTTTCGCGGAATAGCGCCGAATATTATTTATCGTACGACGAGGTTTTTTTTTCGAAAATCTGGTACGAGGATATAAAAATTTGAAATTTAAAGCTTCGATTCGAAGACCCCGAGACTCCGTATGGAAATGCGTTCCTATAAAATATTTATTATTTTTCGCGGTTACCGGGGAACGTAAACATTATTGATCTGGAAGTTTGCGAACACAATATTAATACTGAAATCGCGGGAAATGAATGATCATCGACGTTCGTTTCGCATTTTCAAACAGGGCGATATATTTACACGTTTAAAGGTACAAGAAACGCGCACGATATTGCGCGTATTATTTTTCTCCCCGTAACAAAGCCGGAATATTTCGTTTAATGAAATATCGATGTTGAAATGTTATATAATACTTCAGTGAAACAATTTGAAAGGGAGGCAATACGGTATTTTTCAAATAAATCGCTATCCAATATCTCAGAAGGCAAAGTTTCGCGTTCTTCCCGGTTCACCCTTTCTTCCCCGTGCAAAAAGTAAAAACTAAAACAACAAGAGAAGCTGAAATATTAGAAAACTAAGAACGTTTCACGGTAACGTCAAGCACAGTTTCCCGAAATATTCCACCGATACTTTTATCATTTCGACGATCGACTCTCGAAAAACAACCTATCATTCGTGCGCCAATAAATTTGAAAATTATAGTTCTCCGTTGAATACAGCGACGGATAAAGTTCGACGAAAGCAACGTTGAAAAATTTCTCGAGAAACGTTCCCCCCTCCACAAAACGGGGTCATCCGTTTAAGTCCACCTCCGTTCTGGCAGCCACGAAGAGAATAATCAAAATTTCACGAAAAAAAGCAGCCAATCGAACGGGGTTAAGGTCGACAGCGACAGTACCCAGGGCGTTTGGGACACCCGTTAGAGTATCGCCAAAGAAAAATGACATAAGACATCCAAGTTCCGACTCGGGCGCCATATGACCGTCTCTGTCGCAAGCTCTCCCCGCCAACTTGTCCCCCCACTCCTCTGGTATCCTACTACCGTCATTCCTTGCCCTCTCCACGGAAATGCCCCCTCCCTGGTTCGTCCACCCACCTACACCCACGCACACAAGCGAGAAGGAGCCGGTGTGTTCGCGAGCACCGTTCCCGTACCTGTACCACGATCACGACTACACGCTCAAACGCCGCGACCAACACTAATTGCAACGATGCAGTCTCGGTGCATCGTGTTGTGGGAGCGGAATGGGTCGTTGTAAGAAAGGAACAGGCCAGCAGGAGGAAGGAGAGCCAAAAGAAAGGACTACCACGGTACGAAGGAGAGACCACACCGATGTCGGCCAGGTACACGAATAAAGACAGGTAGATGGATGAGCAGGGTGGATCGGAGCAGGACGACGATAGAGGCCAGTTACACGAGGCTAGAGGAGTAGGACACAAGCGAGAAGGTAGCGAGAGAGCATAGCTTTAGCGTGGCACGACACGGCGGCATATCCATAGACATATACACTGTGTCTATGGGCATATCGACGAGATCCGAGAGCGGCCGAGCACGACCGAGCAGGGCCGACTCGGACCCTGCGCGCTCAACCCAAACCCGAGGAAGCATAGTTGCATTTAAACTGCCATCCCACCGAGGTCTGTCTTCCGTGCTATCCGGAGTAGTCTGCTGGCTGGGTCAGCAGCACTCGAACAGTACGTGTCGTACGTGTATGTACCTTCTGTTCCGTTTCGTACACCCGCACTCCCTGTACGGACGCGTGTGACACCTCTCGTCTCTCGCGCACCCCTCGCGCTTCTTTGTCCCGTGTTTCGGCGAAACGTGTACTCGAGGATCAAGCGAGGTCCGAAAGGGGTTGACACCGTGGAACAGGACACGAGGACGGCCAGGACGAAACTTGGACGGAGCTTGTCGTCGAATTTCTCTTGATGTGCACCGCAAGGACGAGGATCGAGAAAGGATCGAGGATCTTTGCCGGGTATCGAGAGATCGGTTAGAATCTTGTGCGGACCAGGATCGAGTCCGGAGTGCGTTTCGATCGATCCTACGGTGTCCGGGTCAATTTTCCTTCGCCGTCGTGCTCGTGCACGCTCGAGGAACGTCCAACTTGAATAGACTGATCCTTGAACTGTCAACGGTCGCGCTGACAATCAGCTGCTCCAAAGCACTCGCGTGTGCAGTACGACTGTGCGTTTTCGTTTCCTCGATCGATTTAACGATCGGAGCTGACTCCCACAGTCCTTCGATGACGATTCGGAAGGTTGTTTCGTAGATCCGTTGGAGAGGCAGAAATGCACGTTCGTCCATCTTTCCGGTTTCCTTTGTCCTCAGCTGGACCGGGGGTAACTTGTTGACTGGACGCGTTGAAATTTCAAACCCGTCGTTTTCATGAAAAAAAAAAATAAAATAAAATAAAACAACGGCAATCTTCTCGTCCTCGCACCGTGAATCCTTGATAGCTTTTCGCACGGTTATCCCGAGCGAGTAACTTGTTGACTTTTCTCCCGGGGGCAAGTGGCAACGATTCCAGGCATTATGTAAATCGAATTTGAATTTCCACGATCTTTCCGAGTCCCTAATATTCTTAACCCCTATATCACGTGTGTGCAACGTTTTTCATCATTTCTTTTTTTGCTCAGCCGTAAGCGCGTTATCGATCAATAAAACGGAGAGCTCCGTTTCGATCCGCGGAACCGGCGTAATATCGTTTCCATTTTTCTTTCGATTAATTGTCCCCCTTCGTGGCACGGCATTGGGATTATTGATCGTACCGAAATCGTTTCTTTCCACGGGGAACACTGTCAGCTCATTACCCGAGTTAATCACCTTCGTTAAGTCGAACACGGGAACGAATTTCTGCAAATTCTCTGTCGTCCTCCATTAACCTTCCGCCGAACGATTCCCGATTTTCGAGGCTCTTTCGTCGCGTATTCCTCCGACGAGCCCCCTCCCCCCGCCCCGCAGCTGTATAAATTCGACGAATTCGCTTTTACAATGCATTTTTCTCGCCCACTCTGGCGATTGGTCCACGAACGGCATCGAAACGCTGTTGCTACGTGCTTCACAATGGGGCCAGCTTTTAAAGCCGATATTACGAAACGAGATGTTCACCATAACCAAGGAAGCTGATAAAAAAAAAAAGTCCTGGAATCATGGTATTTGTGATTTGTATTAAAAGCTCAAAGCTTTCCCGTTTCGTTTCTGACTTTTTCCCGGTTCGACCGATCGGATCGTTCCATTTTTGCAAAATCCTGAACGTGTCCCAAACGGATGTACCTTTTATCTTCGATTTTCAGTGTTATTTTCGTATCGCGTCAAAAAGGCTTGGCTCAATAATTAGAAAAATCTGGTTCAGTGAATACACTTTTCAGAAATTGTAAATTTTAATTAATTTTAAAATGTTTGTGAGCAATTTGGTAAAATTATTTGTCGTTTCGAATCGTTAAATTAATTAAAAGTCAAAAATATGGAAGGGTATATTAAAATGCCGAAATTCACTTTTGCAATTTGTTTGATTTAAGAAGAAATTAGCCGGGCGTGTTGCGAAAGTGTTATGGAGGTCTTAAATTTCACAAAATTAACGCAACAGCCGGTTCATCGATATTCGTCCAGCCGGAGGGTGGCAACAACGCGTTCAGTATTTAACTTCTCGTTCCAATTGTACCAGTTTGAGGGTCATTTCAGGCCCATCCTTTCCCTTCCGCTCGAAGCGTCGCTCAAACACGAATTATCGGCTCGCCACGAAACTTCTGCCCCCTCTTTCGCACCTCTGAATATCCGTTTTCAAGCCTTTCGACCCATTTTTCTCGTCCCTCTACCCTTCGAACCGCAAAATTCAAGGAATAGTAACAGAACAGTCGCAATTAAATGTAAAGTTTAAAACTTTGTAACAATTTGTATTAATCCTTGCAAACGTGATTGATATTTATAGATATATTTCGAAAAGAGTTAAAATGTAATATTTTCGGTCACATAGATGAAGTTTTCCACAGTTTAAAAGAATGCTAAGACTTTTTTATTTTAAAATTATTAAAATTTCTTCATTTTCATAGATTAGTAATATTTTAAAGCTTCCAAGGAGTGTGATCTGATTCACCGGGGCACACGTACACTGAACGGTGTCCGATACGTGGTGGACAAATTGCAATCCCAATTCGCAGCTTCTGTAATTACCGGCTGATACCTGGTTCCGTGTCTCCGGCTCGTTGGCCGCGATCAAAAGCTAATTTCTTACTCGACGTAATAACACGCTCCCAACGCTTGTGTATACACATAGCCGGCCACTTTTCTGCAACTATTACCTCAATTAGCCCGCCTCGAGCTGCCCGATAGCTTCAACTGTTGCACGCGAGAGTATTCGCGACGATTCGACGCGATTCGTTACGTCTGCCTATCGATTAACGCGTTGATCATCGACACCTTCGATTCTCCGTAATTGAATAATTAATCGAACGATTAATAAGATTGCTGTTACACGATACTAACGGTGCGAGGTAGCTAACTGATAGTTGGACGAAGTGGAACGAAAATACCACAATTTTGAGTTGAAGTCAGGATCAGTCTATCAATTAAAAATCGTTCCCTGATATCCGGCAAAAGCTGAGAATTGTAATTTGTCGATCGTGCGAGGAAATGAATAGAACGATTCGGGGGAGAAATTCACGGGTGTGATCGGGGAAAATTGATGGGAATCGTTGTCGAAGAAACGAAGAACCAAGACGAACATCCCTCTTACCGTTCCACGAAATTGGTGAGTAAGAAAGAAATTATTTATCTTAACGTATCACAATATTTAAAATATTAAACATTCTAAGAATAGGATTAACCTTTCCTAATCAATTTCTAATTAAATTTCGATGGTATGCGAAGTGTTTATGAACACATAGTCAATAAAATGAAATGCCACGAACGAACATATTTGCTCGGAAATAAATCGCAAAGCAAAGGGGTAGGTGCCGTTGCTATGGATTTAGACGCAACAGGGTGACATGGGCTGTTTCAATATGTAGCCGAAGAGATTCTGCTTTGAAATTGATAGTCTAGTGAAAGAGGAAACGAAAATATAAAAAAGCAGCCACAATATTCACAATACTATTACAAATACTTTGATCAATTTTTAACCAAATATCCTGCGTTTAAAAAATCATTCTTTAATCGAAAGACCATAGTTTTCTAGGTCTGGGTCGCGACTGACCCTGTCTCAAGGGATGATAAAATGGGCGCTGGGTTGGGTCAGTTATCCTTGCCTAGTCATATCACTAATTTTAGAGTACGAAACGAACAGCGAAGGCTAGTACTTTTGCAACTCACTGTATAACATGAATCAAGTTCAAATATCGGGCCTGGCGATCTAGAAGCGTGTCCACGCGATACATTATCGCGCGAGCGTGACAGAATCGGGCGTTCTAAACAATCAACAATGTCGTACAGATCGATACGGTGAACGCGATCCCTTTAATCTTGGCCACGGTAGCAACGAACGCGAAATCGTTACGAACGAAATTACCCCGGCCGTTTACGAGGGCCAGCATCGACCCGCGTTGTCGCTTCTCGGACGCTCCGAAATTATTTTCAACGAGCTTCGAACCGGCCGCGTAATCGCACGAGAAAAGGAACCCCCGCCGCCCCCTCTTGTTTTCCGCCCGGTTATAACCAGCTCGTTCGTAAGTCTTCGAAACGAAAAAGCACCACCGCCGCCACCCACCCGTCCAGCCGGGAAATTGAATCGACGCTGGGCACGCTGGTAAATAGATTTCATCTTTCTCCGTCCCGTGTTACCGCCTCATTTACCTTTTATCCGCTCTCTTTCTCGTGTCGATGGCGATTCGAGCCGGGACGGGGGAGGGACGGTAAAGACCCCGGGGCCAGGGAACAAGAGCAAAGAGAAAGAGACCTAAGGCGAATCCAATTTGTTCGGATTGCTAAATGTCTCGCCGGTTGCACGCGATGCAAACACCGGGGTCAGCATAATCTCGGCTAAAGTAGCAGGGATTAGAATCGAAAGGTTCGATTATATCGGACATCCCCGTTTCTTCCTCCCTTTTTTTTTTCTTCTTCGGCTGCCCCTTTTACGTGGCTGCTTGATTTTTATTCAACTGCTGATTTCGATCGAGTTAACGGGCTCGAATCGATGGTGTGTTGCACGGTCGGGACTGGATTATTCGGAGCTCCGTTTAAACCCTCCCTAACCAACGGAACCGTTCCTTTTTTACTTCTGCTCCTGAATACGCGATACAAATGCTGATTAGCATATTTGCTACCGTGCTTTCCACGTTGCAAAAACAATCAACGCGGGTATTTCAAATTAGGCGAATTCATAATTGTAATTAATAGACCATCTGCGAATTTCTTTCCATCTGCTAAATTCTTCAATCTTTGGTAGTGGGAGTATCACCCGATGAAGCACCGAATTATGTTAATTTATAAAGCAAAGTGGCCTTTGTCTGAATTATAAAATACCATGGGATTCTTGTTGAAAAGAAAATTGCTTTTGAAACTGTCGTAAGAAAGTTACTCTTAAACAGTGTTACCCAATGTCAATAGATGCTTCGAGTTTAAAATTCAATTTCCTAGAATCGTTAACATTTTTATCGCTAGGTGCTTCGCTTTAATGACACCCGGAGCGCAAGAATACCGCATCGAATCGCTCTTAATTATCGGAATTATGTAGGTCAGTGGAGTAGCTGTCGAAATACAAATTCCGGAGAGCAAGAAAATTTTTCCTTTCAAAGGGAATCCACGTCGACGAAGTTTATCCTTGTATCGCGAGGGGATATTTAAAAATCTTCTCATTAATTTCACGAGCCTCGCGTTTCTTAAGACTAATAACCTCGGGTCGAACGGATTTTACCATTAAAAATCGCGGAGTTAGTTTCTCGTCGATAGCGATAGGGAGAGAGAGGATCGTCGGCAAAAGTTATTTTTAACCGTGCAAAGAAAAATGATCCTTGGCTGCTTGGATTTAATTCTAATTTTCTCGGAAACGTTTCGAAAGATATACGATCGAGCGTCGCGGAATCATTTACTTTCATTCGTTTCACGGCGAACCGGGAGGGGAATAGAAACGTATCCGTCGCTTATTTTTCTGCTTCAAATGAGAAATCTAGTTTCGCGTGCCGCGATGAAGTAATATTTTCTTCGAGCCAACTGAAGCCCGCGCCGTCCAAGATGGAAGGATACAGACGCCACGTGGGTGGATTTTATTTAAACAGTGAAAGGAACGAATCAACCTCACAAACAAGAGTATTTGGAATCCTCTGATGCGAACGGATCTTATAAAGGTATTCAAATTGCTTCGTCCTGTAGCCCCGTTGCCTTTCAAACAAACTGCAAAAATATTATGCTCCTCGGAATCTTCTGCGGACTTTAATACTCAAAGAGCGATGTGTACTTAATTTTAAAATTGAAAATAAATAGGAGAAATTATTTCTTGCTTCCTTCAGACGTCGTCAAATTTTCACCTCGCATTTTAATTTAAACATTAAATCTTAAAACCTCAACAAAGTAATTGAACAAAATTGTGTACACTTCGATTTTCCACTTCGAAGGGAAGAAAATAGAAAGTGGCGACGATGGTTCGTGAATTCGAGGTACCATGACCCCGTGACCCTAATGGTGGCACGCCATGGCGGCCATGCAAGCGTGTAGAACCGTGGCTCGATGGAAAAAGGGTTCGAGCAAAAGCGTACGTTCGAGTTCGTCATTTTTCCGAGCAGCGCTAGCAATTCGCCTCGAAAGATTAAAGAAAGCAAGCGGTGGAAATAAAGAAAAGAGAAGGCGGAAAAAAGAGAGGAACACGGTCGGCGGGCGTCGATGAGGCTCGAAAGGTGAGCTGAATGAAGGCACAAACGATCGGTGCAGCTTCATTGTGCAACGGAGACCGACAAAAGATCTCTGGGATCGTGAAAAAGACGGCTACCATCTAAATTGAATCTCCTTCCTCTTCTACGATCCGGCAAGAACCATTTTTCTCGCGCTTTAATTCATTTACTTTTATTATAGCAAACCGATACCGGCGGGAAACAAAGTACAAAGTGAGATCTCTCCGGCAAAGAACTTTGTAGACGGTATTTTAACTGTCGATTTTAAGCCGATTTACCAATTTTTAATTATCCTATTTATGGAAGGTGCGCTTCTTTTTCGAATTATTATAAATAATCTTGTATGAAAATGGTAAAAGAATTTGAAGACTTTTGCGAATAAATGTTAAAAAGGAGTCATATTTCGATGCATCTGGGCGCGCACGCTATCTTCGTGTACGTCAGGGATGCAGAACGAAAGGGTGCAGAAGGGTAGGGCCGCGAAGGAACTCGGTAACGACGGAGAAGATTGGCAATTTTCGCAAAATTAAGCGAATTGAATCGAATTATGTCGAGCCGGTGACGTCAGCCTTGTAACTCGCTGAATTGGCGAGAAATGTGACTCTCTCGCGTCGCTTACACATCGATGGCTTTGCTCGCAGCTCGAGCAGCAGCCTCGCAAGAAGAACACTTGCCGATGGATCTTGTGTCGGATCTAGGGTGTCGATGATTCATTTTTCATGGATATTCTGCGCCGCCGTCCGATAATTCAAGGAAATTTCGTTCAATTTCAATTTGCTGCGAATCCATCGGGAGGTCTCGGTTGGAAATCGTTCCACGTTTTTTATCAACGACATTTTCATTCGGTTTGTTAGACTCCCTTTGTTGATCGTGTGGATTGAATTTATCGATTTCGACGGAGAACGAATCGGGTGACCGTTTATTGCCGCCATTTGCGGAGGTAACCGGAATGCCTTCGGATAATTTGAGAAAATAAAGGATTATACGATATTTTATTACCCTGCAATTTTATTTGATTTTTCGAAATAGGGACACTAGTTTCGAAATTTAATTATTAGTTCACAGGTCAATAATTATGCTGAAAGTTTAGCCGCTACAGTTCTGGACACCGATGTCACGTAGTCTAATTCAAATCGTTCTGACAAGCGCCGACAATTAGCTATCAAACTAAAGCGACTGGCTTTATTTCCAGCGAGTCTATCGATTTTCCATACGTTCGAACTTCAGCAACTTCCGCTGTTCAACTTTAACTTCATAAATTACTTCGAAACTCGCTCGATTGGTATTCGAAAAGTAAATCACGATGAAAGAGGACTTTGCATAGATAAAAGAAACTTTCCTTATGAGATTTCTCGATAAGAACAAGAATATTAATCGTACTTCTCATACATTCCTCTTCTGTAAATAAATAAAACTTTTAATTATCGGCCCGTAATCGATGATCGTAGCTATCTCCAATCCTCGTAACAAAATATCCATCAGGAAAATCGTTCGTTCGGAGGGGTTGAACCGAATTTCGATCCAAACTCAGAAGCAACTATTTCCTCGACCACGGGAAATCAATAACTCAATCGGGGGGCCAGCTGAATCCAGTCGTGAAAATAAATTCATCAAACGTGGCTCGAGGCACGAGCAAAAAGGACCACGATCCTGTCTCATCGGCTAGAAGGAACAATGGAATCCGACGCGAACTCGTTCGTTCGTTGATCGAGAAAAGGTCAGAACGAGCTGTCTCGGGGAAGGCGTTAATTGACTTTAAACCACGATGGTTTACAGTGTCTAGGGCAGGAGGGGCGAACAGGCGGGAGGAAGGGAGGTGCGGGCGTCAGGAAGAACAGAGGGTGTACGGAGGGAGAGGGGCGCGAAGTCAATTAGCATAGGCACGAAGTTTGCGGCTCCCAACGCGAAGCTTGCCAGGTGACGGGGGTGGCTCGAGGAAGAGCAAGGGTGCTTCTGGAACAGAGGACCCGGGGGGTAGGGGGGTTGAATCTGCCGGAGAAGAGAATGTTACAGCCTGCGGCGTTTCGCCTCGGCGTCGATGACTTTAACACAGTCATCGGACAGAATTTAAAGACGGATTTGCGACTAGATTCTTTCAGAATAAATATGGGTTTTCGAACGTGTTATGTAGGATGATATTTTAAAGGAAAATGACTTGCTTCAGATTTTTTTTATCATTTCAGATTCTATCATTTCGTTTAATATTCTTATTTTGTTTCCTTCTTCGAAAATGAGAAACGTAAATGCAAATTATTAGCTCGAAATGAACGGTTCTTTTAATTTGATTTGTATCTGATCTTACGTAAGTGAGACATCGCAGGTTTCCCATTCGAACGGTGATTCACAAGGTTCGAACTCGAGGCCGAAATATCAGTTAGCCGTTTTCGCGAGCGTACGCGTCCGTTTCCGGCCCCGTGTAAACACATTTCTGCACTTACCAACATAAAGATGGCGTTTACGCGAGATGCAGTTTCACCGGAAACTAGACGAGGATGAAACCTCGGCTCTCGAAACGCCGCCATGTGTTGTGTTTCAACACGTTCTTGCGTAAATACTTCCGTTGAAACTAAACATCTGCGTGTTAATACGTTGGGTAAATTTAACGAAACCTCAATCTGCTAAAGATTACACAAAATGTGAATACAGAAAACCTTTCGTATCGTTTTATTTAGTTAACAAACTGTTAATTGCAAATAATAATTTTTCAATTATCTGCGATCATTCTTCTTCGAGGTGAAATTTCAATACCAAAAGTCTTGATAAATCGCGAACTTAGTTTTAAATTAGTTTTAGTTTTAGAAGGGTTGACTCCGCCAATAATGGTACCTCTGATTTTCATTAGAACTTTCGTTAGAGTTATCCCAAACAGAACCAAATCCTCATATTGTCCAAAAAAGAACAAATAAAGAATGTCCCAGCGTAGTCCTATAAAAAGAAAAACAATACCATCACGATTCGGTAATAAAAAGAATCCCCGACACGGAGCGTATCCCATCACCATCAATCGCTTCAATCGACGGCCGGAGCGTCTTCAACGGTCGGCGAAACATCGCCGTGAAAAGTCCAACAACAACAACAGCAACAACGAGAACGACAAGGAGCGCAAACGTCGAAAAGGGAGGAAACGCTCGTCGATTTCGAAGCGTTTGACGCGCGCGAGAAATGGCCGACGTCACGGTGTGCGTCTGTTCCCTGGATCGAGGAGAGAGAGAGCGTTAAAGCCGGGCAGGAAGCGAGCAGACAGAGTCAGAGGTCGAAGGTGGGACGAGGAAGACGAGGGAAAAAGAAGAGCCGGGTAACATTCGGTGTGGGTGGCGGGAATGGCCAGGGAATGAGAGAAACGTAAAAGCAGAGGGGAAGGGGATATTCTGGAAGGTGGAGGAGAAGCACGATGAAGGTTTTACGGCCGCGGTTATGCCCGCCGGTTTGCGCAATTTCGGTGTATCTGAATTGGCGGAGAAGTCGTATCTAAACGAGGCCGGATGAATCTGCACCCTCCCACTCGGATTCTCTCCAGGGGGCATGTCCCATAAAAACGTTGTAACGTTGGCTTTCCAGTGTAAGGTAGCGCGGCAAGGACCACGGGTCCCGGGGATAAAAGGGGACTGGGTTAAAGGATACTGCACGATTCTGCTGGCGCAATCCTTTGTTCAGGACAGAGACAACGTGGATCTGCATGATCATAATAAAATGTGTTTTTGCGAGTTTCCTGATGTGCTGCACCGACGTTGACTCAACCCTCGTCCGCTCTTTGAGAAATTACCTTAAAGCGTCCTCCTTAGAGTCTAATGAACTTTTGCTTTCCTTGTATATTTTTAAACGACGAACAATAGATGTAACCTCGGTCAAACATGAAGTAGGTCCTGTTAGATACATTTAATTTAGAAAATTGATTGTTCTAAGGATATTGAGATAAGCAAATCCCATTAAAATCGCTGCTTATAACGAAATATTTCTCCAATAAGATAAAATGAATCGAAGTTTAAAAGCTCGAAGTACGAGTTAGGATAGAAGCTCGAGGTGTAGAATGGAAAGTTGGCGGAAACTTAGAGCCAGGACAGGAAAATCGAATTGCTTCGAAGTAAAATGTTTCCTCGACGGGGAGCTTCTTATTTTTCGTTAGACGACAGAATGGGACGAAGTTTGAAAAGTTGGCGGGGGGTGGAATTGAAGAATTTGCAAAACGGCACGCTTGCGTAAAAGTGCAATTCTCAAAAGTGTATAAACGTTCGGTAAATATTTGTAGAACGAAGCGAAAATACGTGTAGCCGCGCAACATTTCGATGTATATGCGCAGATAATTTGAGCGAATATTAAATACCGTACAGAAAGTTTTCGACTGTTAAACGATCCCCGTTATTTGCTCGTTAACCGAGAATGGAAGTTACGATAAAAAAAAGTCTATAAAATACATAAAATATTATTTAACGGCAAATATTTTAATTACGCGAATAAGAAAGAAAGAAAGTTCGTGAAAGTGATCGTCAGTCACCGTGATAACGAATTTGATGCAATTTTTCAGGCTGGTAAACCATTTTTAATCAAGCACATCCCGTGCAAACTCATCGAACTCGGGCGGGGAAAATTTAAAGTTCAACAACGAATATTGACAGAGAAATTAATTAAGAAACCCGGTTGGTCAATATCCGAACCGATTCTCTCTCTCGATATTTAAACTTTCGAGTCGGCGATGTATAAAAGTTTCGAAGAACGCTTCGAGCTGCTCCTCCTGGCCGGACGATTATTCGTGCCAGAATTAGCCGGTCGAAAATGTGTTAACGGCGATAGTTTCAACGACCGTTCGCATGATCATTCCTTTACAGCGAAACTTCTCCACTTTCGTCGGGATTACGACGCGAACGAGGATCTCGCGGGATCTTCAGAGTAAAAATGTGCGGAAGAAGTGGGGTCAAGTGCCATTAAGTTCTTGCAAGCTCGGCAGGAATTTCATTCCTTGGCAAGAAAACATTTATTGGCAATAAAGAGAAACCGGAACAATGCTTTTATTGACCGGCTCGTATCGTAGTCACGTTTAAAACGATTTGGCTAAAATCGTAACCGGCTGCGCGATTTTATTTCCTTGTGCAGTGGAGGTTGATTGAGAGACGTGCAGGCGCCATCCATGGCCAACGCCTCGAATTCTATGAAATTTATTAGAACAAGATAACTTTACATTTTTAATATATTAACTGTAATTGCAAAAATCACTATTTAATATTTAATATTATGAGAATTCAGAGGGATTAATTATTAATATTTCAACGCGTCTACAACGTTTAACGCGTGGAACGCAAATAGCCAATAATTGGGAAAAAGGTGGCGGCAAGACAAACAGCAACTTTGTCATTCGTTTCATCGAGCGATCGCGGAAGTTTGTCCGCGTGACGCGTATACGCAAACTTATCAAACTTCGAGATTGCACGGAAACTTCATAAACGTCTCGCGTCGTCTTCGAAATTTCTGACACCCAAGACAAACGCGACGACGCATCGCAGCTGGGAAAGAGCAACGAACTGTCTAGCGATTCTTACGCCACGAATTTCCGGAAATCTCTTCCGATTCGGTGGGTGTCAAGTGTGTCGAGACACCCCGCGCGAGGGAACAGAAGGGCTACGATTCTTCGAAGAAGATAATAAAAGGGGAAGTCTCATTCACGCTGCCTCTAATCCTGTCTGCGGAATGGCTTTCAACGTTTCGCCTACGTTTCTCTCCCCCTTCGATCGAACCCCTTCAGCGATCAAGTTCGATTGTTATCCGCCGTTAATCGCGTCTGCTCACATTTTTTCATCCAACGTATTCGAAAGTGTTTCGATTCTCGTTTTGGACATCAGTTATTATTTAACCTTTTGACGGTGTTTTTCGAAGAAAAAACTTTCCTCAAAACAGAGTGTTTAAAACTTCTTAACACGTTCGCGTTTAATTACATGTCTAGAGTAAGATACTTGACTATAACCGCTCGTGGTACGTCAGTGGCATTTTATGGAGAGCGACTATATAGTCCCTGGCCATCGTGGAAATACAAGGTATTAACATGTGTTAGTAATAATTCCTCGAGTCCAACATAAGAGACAAAGAGATCCCAATTCCAAGAAAAGAGGACGAACCACGATCTCCAGCAGGAATCCTCGAAAGCGTTGCTCCAAACTGACCTAAACCGGCGAGGACTCGTTACGCGTGATTTCGATCGGGTCGTTGGTATACCCGCCCTCGCAAGTCATAGTCTTTTACGGGGTCGGTAATTGCTGTTCCGTGACGAGCACGATGGAGGAGCTGCGTGACAAAGAGGGTAGAAGGAGGGCTGGGAAGAAACAAGGCTGCGGGCAATTTGAATCGTCCGCCTTGTTAGCGGCGATAGACAGAAAGAGGAACGGTCGGCCGTTCCTCGGATCCCGAGTTTACCACGGGTGTACACAGCGGATAGAGAAAGAGAAAGTAAAGTCTGTCCGTTTAAGAAGCAGTAAAAATGACACGAAAGAGCCCACCTGAATGGCCGAGACGGGGAGGGACACGGCGCTAGAGCCAGGAAAGAAAATGGAAGGAACACGTTGCGCCGCGTGAAATTGAAATGGATTTGTCACGAGTGCTCGCTAACGACGTGTACACAGACGACCGGGCCGGAACGCGTAGAAAATGAGATTGGAAATCTGATCGAACACCTGACAGTGACGATTCATGAGACGTCCAGGTACCTGTCGATGATCTGATCAACAATTTAACGCTCGCTGTTAGTTGATTAATTATTTATTTATTTTGTTTGAAGTCCTTAACGAGCAAATTTTTAAATAAGGTTCTATGTATTCAGAAACAATGTTTAAAATATTAATACAAAATTAAAATGGTCTCAGCGGTATTCATATAAATGAATTCCATTTACACGCAGTATGAATAATGTAATTTGATCAAATTTTACCGTTTCATCAATGAACGACGACGCGAGACGTGAAATCACTGTTTAGCGAGAGTTCCGGTTGGTTTAACGCGACACTGGAAGTGCTAACATTCTTAATAATTCATAGTATCGTGCGCCGTGCTAAGCACGGCTGTTTCTACTGTGCCGGTTAACGTGTTAACGATCCCCGCGGCTAACGTGTGTGTTCATTCTATATATCGGCACCGTTAATTCGTCATTTCTCGCACGTCGGGTGATTCACGGCACCCCGATGAAGTAACCGAGAAGAACCGGTCTTCGTGGCAACGATACAAACCGGCCATTATACGAACTCCGCTTGGCCGCTCTCGTTTTCAACGAGAGATCGCACAGTGATCCGTTTGTTCGTTCCAAGGCTCGAGGTGTTAGACCACGGTTACGCGAAAAATATCAAACGAGCGGGACGAACGAATTTACGGTGGATAATAATTAGGTCGAAGGTCGTCGTCGAGCCGGGGCTCGATCGTTAACGGCCAGGGAATTGAAACAAACGATTATTGGATGACTAATCATACCATCGTCACCGGAGCTGACGATTGTTGATTTCCTGAAAGTGCTGCTCGTTAGTGCGTTTCAATCTTTAGCGCGAAGACTTAAGCTCCTTTGACACGTTAATTGGAATCGCCATTTTTTGGATCCGTTTTAATAGAAATAAAGGGGAGGAGAATTGCGAGTAGCGATACCATTACTGTAATAATATAAATTAGCCAATTAAAGTATTGCATTTGAAAATTAGTTATTTCTAATTGAATTAAAAAGAAGAAAGAAAACTTCCAATGCTATTAATAAAACAGAAATTTATGAGATAATTAAAAAACGAAGAAGGAAAGGCAGTCTAAAGGAACTCTGAATACGTAATCCTTATTAAAGCGTGCCGTGCCACATATGGCTGTTTCTACTGCAGTGGATAAGCAGGATAACACTTTGACTACCACAGTAAGACACACTAAAACTCTAATTCGTGAGGATACAAGCAGTTAATTTGCAAATTTAAACCTTTAATTCTCCCCTTTTATTTATTAATTACGTTACACGATCATCTTCGATCAAAAAAATGTTCACAAGGAATTTTGGAAATGTTTGAGCACTAAAATGAAGAGTAATGGATCCATAATAGCGATATTAATAAGTTTAACCGGTTCAAACCAGCCACCACAAGTGGCATCATTGAAGCAATGATCACTGTAGAGGTCAGCAATGAAAAAAGTCAACTTCGATAACAAATGGCAAATTGTATTAAAAAATCGTAGTGTCATAGTATATAAATAATAAATTCTTCGGCGTGTCTTACCACGCACGTCTGACTCTACTGTCCCTCATAGAGGAACCCCAAATTTTTCTTAAAATAACAATTGAAAATCGATATCGCGACACTAACGCGTTAGACAACTTCTTCCGTCAGTCTCGCACTCTTTGGACATTTGTAAAGCGTCCTCGCGATACTTAAACCATTATTTAAATGGCTCGCGCGTTAAGTCGTCGCTGAAGTGCAACGCTATCGCGGCGCGTCCTTGATGAGCCTGTTATTGGAATTCATGGCGAGTGACACAAAAGAGGAGGGAAATAAAAAAAAAAAAAGAACCGTAACGATGAATACAAGGCTTGTGTGCATTGTGGAGGAGAGTCGGTATGCACAAGAACCACAATATGTGCCACCTCTCCGACATAACCCGAGAACTTCGCAATAGAACTGCCTCGTGTTACGTGTATATATACGCCCCGTTGTGCTCAACTTACTCAAATTGCTTTCCCAACCTTGTTTTTCCTTTAACACGCCCGTGACTTCGATCGTTCGACTTTTTACGTTACAGTTTGATTTCTGACCCTTCGTTGAGGAGGCACGAAAGGGTGACGGATTATAGAGGGTAACTTTCGGTGTTTTTCTTTTTAATTTTATTACAAGTATTTTGCCTGAAATATATTACTTACTATTTTCTGAAACGACAAGATAAGCACTACACCTCACTATTTCAGGAATGTTATAAACGAAGGATCAGTAACATTAACACTTCCTGCTAGTAAAAATCACATTTGTTCTGTTTCATTAAGAAGTCTATTATTAATCCTGATGGTTTCCTTTCAACGCGAAGGACGTACGCGGTTAAGGATGTAATTCCTGTTCAGAGAACAAAGTGACTACTATGCAAATGGAAACGATTATAGCAGGAGAATTACGTTTTGAAGAATTATGTTTATTGTGGAATTTCAAGAAAACTTTGTTTTGAATTAATAACATGGATCGTTACCTTCTAAAGTAGCGTTGGAAAAATAAAAATTTCTGGAAAAATTAACACCAATCTAGCAAATATATTTTCCACGCCCTAAAATTAGTTTGCTTAAAATAACTCGGTCATTTTCAAAATAAAATTGTTTAAACCTTGACATTATATCTTAGCAGTTTTTCAATATTCTTTACGTTATCGTAGGTGTTAAACTGCCGATGTCTTCGACGTAAAATTATCTTTCCTCGAGCGTCGCGATTAATTAATGACGTCGCGTGACAAAATCGACGAACAAGCGGAATGAAATCGATTTCCCTTCGGCTGGTCGGCCGTCGGAGTAACGTGAAACACATCAGTTTATACGCATCACCATTTTCACGGTTCTCCTCGTCAAATTGCGTAATACGTTAGTGATTCACACGTATTTGCTGGCGCGCAAAACTGAGCGGAACGTGAACGTAAACGTGGCTGAACATCAGAGGCTCGTGAATAATTTAAACGCTCCCGCCCCGGATATATTTTTACGACGGATTTGCATTTAAATGGTTCGCGATGCCGACCGTCCGCATCGACACAATAATTTTCAAGCGCTTCTAATGCCGTGCGTTTAATCCTTATTTTCCATTACTTCGAGTTTCGTCGCTTTTCAAATACAACAACGACGAGAGGACAAAAATCGTAAAACAAATATTGGTTGCTATAAATAGAAACCAAGTTTGAAATTTATCCAAAAATTATTCAGAATAAATACTATAATATATATTTTTCAGGATATTTAGACTTTTACCCAATTTTGACTGGCACAGTGAAAGCAGACGTGTGTGGTCAGACACACTTAAATTCCAATTATTATAATTTCTGTCGATTAGTTTTCAAGTGTAACCATTCAAACAAGTACTTTACACTATTAGCCTAATATTAGCAATAATCAGACAATTTCCTTTTATTAGTTATTCAATTATTTCAAATTTAAGGCGCCTGTCACCGGTGACCATTATGGCAGTTTGTACACCCTTTTCATCTTTGAATCACTCGATCGCGCATATTATACTTCCACAGCATTCATCACGAGTGAATCATAGGCGTGTACGATCAATGATTTGCAAACGCAACGCCCATTTTAGAATCGAACAGATCGATTACACCCAACAATCCAATCCCATAAAAGTGAGGTAGCCCTTTCAAGGCGTGTATTTATAGCGGGGGCAAAGTAAAAGAAAACGAGGTCTGATGCATAACGCTATCGACAAGTCGTCGAAGCGTGAAATTCAAGCAAGTCGGTTAATTGTCATGTACGTTATACGATTTTCCTTGGCGGTTTGAAAATCCGTACGCGGCACTCGATACAGTTGCGTCTTAAAACCTTGTGGCGTCATGCGTCAGGTATGCGGCACAGCCTTTAACACCGAGCGGATACGAGGAGCTCGTTTTATGTGGGCGCTTCCGGCAAGGGCACGGGGCCTGATGTAATTGCATTTGACTGTCGTTAGCTGAAATAACCAGCCAGCGTCGAAACCGTGCAACGCTAGCCAGCCGTCACGAACGGCCGGTTTTTCGAACCTGAGAATAATTTAGGAAGAATGAAAAGAGAATAGGAATTACCGCTAAACCAGAAGGATTTATGGGGTAAAAGGATCGTGCCGGAAGGAAGGGAATTCGGAATATAGCTTAAATTATACTGGTAATTCAAATTAGTAAACTGAAACGTTAAAAAACTAATCCATGATATGACGTATCTTGCAAACCTCGAATATTTCGACATTTAAATATTCAGATAATGTTATAAACAATATTTAGATTACTAGGAAAAGTAATTTTGTAGTTGGATAAAATGGTGAATGAGAAACACGTACCTTCCCAGGGAATTTAATTATTAAATCGAATCACGCACGTCCAGTACGATTCATAGTTTTTTAAAGCGTCATTTGGCCCGGATAATGCGCGCTTTTGTGTGGCCGGTGGCGAACATTTCCGGTGGAAACTTTGCGCCGATGACGCGAACGATTATCTGCCGTAGCAAGAAGTTTACGTCTAAAAACAATTCATTAGCACATTGATGTCCAAGTACTTTAAATTTCAAGAGAAATAATATTTAAAAAGGCATCAAAATTATCGACAAAATGTACCGTAACGTTGTTAAAATGATAACAATACAGTGCCATTATTTTTAAAAAAGTTTAAAAGTATACATATTTAGTTTTTAGCTAAAGAATGAATTTAAATACTTCCTTGAAAATCGTTTATTTCATTATACATTTCGCACCTTGGATAAATTATTAGATACGTTCGTTTAACTGTGGAACTTTGTTGGAAACTTGGTAGCCAATTTCAAGATCTACGTTGAGGCACACCGCCGATTAGGTTATACACCGATACGGTTAATCTGAAACGGGGCTTAACAGGTGTTAAACAGACCCATTTTCAGCTGTTTAATGAAACAGCAGAGGTAACTAGTTGAACGCGCTAACTGTTCTCATCGGATGACCACTTTGGTTGCTTAATCGTTTCGAGAATGGCGGTTTCAACGGAGGTGCAAGTTACATCAAGACAGACAGAGCTCGAATTATTGACAGAGGCTTAACGTCATTATAGTAGTTTGCCTAATTACAGGTGATTAACTGCTAAACGATCGTTTTTACGTTCGAATACACCTGAAAGTTACTTCGTAAGATACTTGGGTCGCTGATGTTTGATATTAATTCAAAATATTTATTTAAAATATGAATTCAATATCAGCAAATTAATATAATATCGTATTAAAATCTGATTTAATAATATATCAAGTAACGGCAAACTAATTAGGAGATAAAAATAAAAAGTATAAATAGATTTGAACTCTGGTCACTAGATTGCTTCAACGAAAATACATATCATAAATCATTAATAATTATTCAAAAGAACTGCACCCATATTTAAAAAGGTTAATTACTCAGGAGATCCGGCAGTATAAACATGTATGTAAATTAAAAAAATCGAGAAGGAACATCCCCCAGCACACAAGCTCCCCTTGTAAGGAAGAGGAGCTGATAAAGAAGTGTCATTAAATGAATATTTATTTACTTATGCCTGACTAACTATAATTTGCATAAAACTCGATAAAAATTCTATTTATAAAGATCGTAAATGAACTGACCTTCTGTGCAAACACATGAATTCACAATTTGTTCGTAATACCTTCGAAATTTCACGATAAATCATCGAACGTTTACGATATCGAAACGTCGTGAGGCTAGAAAAATAATTTAACCTCGACAATGCAATTAAGAGTTGTTAAGTAAAAAGAAAAAGATTCCCACGGCCAATCGAATCAAATTCCCATTGCGATAGCTCGACGGCGTAACGAGGCGCAAGGTCGAGCATAATCGATACCGAGAAGCTTTCCCTAATGCCCATAGAACATTATACTCGTGGGTGTGCTTTAAGTATCCGTAAATCGAGATCCAGAAGTTCTTGCTTCTACCGCGATCCGCCTCCGCTCAAGATATCACGATACGAGATTTTTTCTTCTTTTTTTTTTTTATTATTATCCCTCTCCTTCCCTCACCTCGCGTGTAGCTCGAATGACACGAGCCGTGTCCTTGCCGGCTACACCCACGCTCGATCTAACATCTGACTCTTTTTCTTTGCCTTTTTACGTTTGTACTATCATCTTGCGCTGTTTGCTTTTTACCTGCAACTACGTCTCCGATGACTGGTCCGCGCGCGATTAACACGTTGGCCGTCATAGCGGAAATAGCCGTGCCTAATATGGCTCAGGATAACGATCATGGATTGCCAATGGTATTAGGGATTATTTATTTAAGCAGATACTTCGTATAATTTGATAGCAATCCTCTTGTAATATGGTGGGCTTTGGATATACATTTTGGATAGAATTATGGCGGAAGAATTGCAGCAGCTGGAGACCATTATTTAACTCGAACATAATTAAAATTTGGAAGTGTAATTTTTTGCTTTCAATTTATCTTTCGACGTAGCACATCTAACTTTCATTAATAATTAAAGGTTTGCTAATCGCTTTTCAGTCAACAATCCATAATACTGAAAAGCCGATTAATAGACTTCCGGTCTATGCTTTCGGGAACTTATAAATTTCAAAATCACCAAAACCGTGTTATAGGAACCCTTCTCTAAAAATCTATAAGATATAAAGCTTCTTTTACATAACAAAGTATAATTATATTCTAATACCATAGATAGGTACATTTTATTATGTAAGGAAGTTTCTACTCTTTTAAAGAAGTAGTCGAAGAAGGTGATCAACAACGTAGAAGACAATTTTTAAAGCGCTGTCAGCCACGTGACCAGCTGTTTCATCTTCTGCCCGATTACCGATTCTTGTCTCGGCATCCAAAACAGTGTCCCTTGTTCCACGAGCCGTTCCACGGGGACACGTGGACATGGCAACGGCAGAATCAAACTCGTCACCTGTTCGAGACAGGTGCAAACCGGGTGGAATGACGCTGGCAGAAGCCGGAAGGAGCCGAGGCGTGTTTCGTCGAGGGTAAAGAAACGATGGATGATAGGAGAAATGGTCGAAAATCGGAACAGCTGGCGCTGGATCGCTGCATTCTGTTCGATCCCGATCTAGAATAATGGGAAAACGAAGACGGATAGACGATGCTTTATCGTTCCCCGTCTAACGACACTCCGGACGAAAATGTGTTGCGTACGAGCGAATAAAAATTTTTTACCCCGGCACAATCTGGATGGAAGGGGGTTGATTAATGTTTTCGAAGACGACGAAGATGGCGGGGATAAGGTTGAAGTTCGCTGTCTCAGCGTCTGGCGATGATGGCGGCTATGTAAGAGCTACGATCATACCTTTATGTGGTACATAAAGTTAAAGAGCCGGCCGGGGCACAATGAAATCTTTAACAAGACTATTTTGACCCGAACGGCGGAAAAATCGATGGAGGACACCGCGGATGAAAAATGCGAGCAACTGTCGAGGAAATGAACTCGTACGTAAAGTGAGTCACGTAATTGAAACGGAGTTATATCTCCAATTGTATTAAAGATAATTAGCATAATCATACTTTAACTCTAAGTGGACTGCTGGGACAGTTATGATCCTGTGCTACTTTGTGTTAACTACAAATTTTACAGAGCAATTATTATTTCAAAGAAACTATTGTATATTGAGTTAAAATCGAAAGAAAAATTTTCAAATGTTTGCACCGTTAGTCCAATACTAGCAATATCCACGGTTTATCTTTTCTTTTATTAATTATTTATTTATATAAAATTTGTAGCGCAGGTCACCGTGGCAATCAACATGTTAATTAAGTTGTTGCCCAATGGAAAATTAAAAGAAACGTCTGACCATAGCGTCGTTGAATTGCGAAACTGATACGGTACCAAGTGCCATTCCGCGGTGCTTTAATGTCACCAAATCATGTAAGACTTTCTATTCGCCGCACGATATACGGCAAGCTAACAGATGAAAACGATAAAAGCATCTGCACACAGTACGATGTAGCAACCGTAGAAGAAAAGTCGCATAAACTTTCCGTGGTACTGAATGGATCTTGATAAATCCGAGCGTCTAACGGGAGCCAGGAAGAAAAATGGAAATTCAGTATTCAACGTTCAGCCAAGATCTCCGTTGGATCTGGCTGTTTCCTCGGCTAGCAGACAAGTTGCCGCATAAAAGGAGCCAAAGGGCAAGAGCACGGGGCCTCCCGACTCTTCTCGTCGCCGGTGTTTCGTGGTTCGACAATGATGATAGGCGTGACGTGTGGGCGGCTCGTCAGTGTTTCCTCGACAAAAGGGGAACGGCGGTGTTCGTAGTTGACGTGTGATCGATCCGGCGGATCGGTGCTCGATCCTGATTTACGTCCTCATAAATAATGGGGGAAACCCCTTTGCGCCTCCGTGCAATCCTGTCACGGGTATCTATGCAGGCCGTGGCTGCGGGATCTGTTCGATCGACGTTGCGTTCGGTCATCGATCCGTCAAACTGTCGATTCCTCGCCCGAAGCACGTAACCCGCCCCGCGACCCCGACCAAGAGCAGAATCCGTGTCATAAACGCGTACGTACACGCGTACACGATGCGCTAACTAGCCGTGAAATACCGCGCAATGTGTGACCTTTTTTTCCCCACCCTCTGTCCGTTCGAAAAACGAGAGGGACGATCGTCGAAACGTTTGACGGAAAACCGGTTGCTCGAATCGATCCCAACCGGTGTACAGTCGACAAGAAATTTATTTTACTTCGAAATTTTCATCTTCTGTGAAATTAACGTCATTTTTCAACGACGTCAATTATCGTGTCCTGCAAATTGGCTCTTGCAACGTCAAGTTTTCTTTTTATACCCGAGAGCATAGGATTCGAATTAACCCATTTAATTACAACTAACAAAATTTATTGCAGATAAACTATTTTATTACCGCTGGTATTGCGAGAATTAATGGGGGGTTAATGGGTTGCAGGCTACAATAAAAACGCAGAAATGTTACCATAAATTATATCCACTGCATCTAACAATATCACATTGTCCTTGAGAAACCCACCCTTACAAGATTCTCGATAAAATTTTCACCCAATAACGTAATTGTTCGCGTTGAGCGTGGTTGATTGAATTACACGGTGGATCCACATAATCAGACATTAAAGGGGACGTAATGGGGTAACGATTTCTTAAGTAATAATTTTTAATGCGGTACCTTGTAATTGATCGTCAACGTGCATGGCACCGGTTACGCTGTCATAAACGACGGTAATTTCGCCAGGAAACGCGTAAACCGGTGATCGTTAACCGGATCATAATCTTTGTTCAACGGAGATGAAATGAAAACTGATACGTGATACGAATTTTTATGGCTGGCCTTCTCTTGGGCAAAATTAAAAAAAGGAAATATGAAACACTGTGGCACCTAAAATATATAATAGTATCAGAAAAGTTATTCTGTACCAATTTCTACTAACTTTTAACTATAAAACGTATTGCAACGCCCTTTACCCCTACACCGCCATCTTTCCTAGAGGAATCTACCGATCATTAGCGTTTCAACTGTTGGAACAGTACTCGATACGGATAGCAGAGTCAGTAATGGGGTGTTAATCAACGAACCGGGCTTTTAAAATATTCAACCGGCCATTAGGCTAACTGGAAGACAGTTTCCAGAATCCCGTATGAAACGTTCGATTCAAGTATTCTCGGCCGGCTGAATCACAGGCATCGAAATTCACGGAATTCAAGCATGGTGGCTCTGTTTATTAGAGGAATATTCCGGCTAACTTGTGTACGTTACTTAACACAAGGCTGTTTGGCACTTAAGAATAATTTACGAGGCTGGCCACTCGTACGCCTAGCATCTGGTCGCCGGGTCCGGTTGTTACAGAAAAAGCACGGCTAAGAAACGTGAAGGAAAATATTATTATTTCGTTCCCCTGAAATCGAAGTCCGACATAACGCGAGAAAACGATTCGTTTCGGGGCTGTAAAAAAATTTGTTTACGTCAATGCGTAAAAAGTTTCGTTCCCGCCGGACGTTTCGTGTATCCGTCCCGATGATAAATTAATGATTAATCGCTCGGTACCTTTATATCCCGTGCTATTTTCGAAGAGAAACGTATTCTATTCTGAGGTCTTTTCAAACCGAGTAACATTTCAATTTTTCTTCTCTTTTTTCGCGTTAGTGGTAACAATGATTCATTGATTTTCTGCTCAAGTTTTTTAAAATGGTGGAATAATTCAATTACACGGAGTTCTTGAAGGCTTGATAACGAAATGAAGGTTTCAAGAATTTGCCTGGTAATGGTACTTGCAATTTTGTGATAACATTTGACGAATATTGGATGCTATGTAAACGTTATATTAAATTTCTTAACATTAACATTTTGTTGCTCCATCTCGGATTAAAATCAGTAATATTCATTAGGTACCACTTCGATCCTTGTTCCTTAAAATTACAATTTTTCTTGGCAATCTTTCCACGATTCATTCACGCAACGTATAAGGTGGTCGTTAATTAGTCGAAGAACGAAGTTTCTGCTGATCACATGTGTTCAGAGTATGAATCATGATCCCTTCTTTCAGCTATCAACGCATCTGGCCATTTACAAATTAGCCTTCAACACGTGCTTCATATTATTGTCACAGTGTTACGTGGTCTCTGTCCTTGGTTTTAACTTGATGTTCCTGCATAACATTTGACACGTTTAGATAAGTTGGCCATACAGATGATCCTTGCTTCATTCGTCGCGCTTGATTACGAATTAATAACGTGTCCCCCTCAATGACGCCCGCGTGATTCATGTTTTATTTGCGAATGCGCGCGAGCGTTTGTAGAAAATTTCTGGTTTCCGCTCGGCGAAGCGCGAATCGAAATTTTATCAATTAAAATATTTTTAAAAAATAGATATATAACTCTGATCGCGTTTTTGCGCGATACAATAACATCGATGAAAGTTAGCTAAAATTTCGTAATTGATCCGTATCGATGGTTGATCCAATCGCGTTTTTAATTATTTTCATTATTAAAAAGAGATGTCGAGGAAATGTTAACAATCAGGAGACAAAACAGCAATAACGATTATTATCATCGAGCTTGTAACAAATTGTTTCGTTGCGCAATTAGTACGCCATTCGGACAGGGTAATAAAATAAATTACTTGGCGGTAATTGATTTTTCGTTCAGTTAATGGACGATTAAACGAACCGACGATGGCATAACTTTTTTTAAAGAGAAAACAGAGGAATTGTCGCATACACCTGTCACGAAGCACCGTGCATTTTACGAGAATATCTCGCTACGTTTTCGTGCACGACATCACTCCTGCCGCAAAACTATAAAAAAGATATTTCATTTCAATAAATTTCGCCCCGCTTTAACTCGCGAAATTTCAAACAAAAATTATTCCCAAAATCATACTTTGAACATAAACCAAAGCTGCTTTAGCAAACTTTTTATTTTAAAATGTCTAATAAAATTAAAATATAGGAGCACGACATAATTTCAATTGTAAAGTGTGATTTAATTAGGAAAATGTAAAACTATATTTCTTCGTCGTTTAAAGGATTAATTTTCGCCAGAAGATATAACTCTTTACATTTTTTCTTGCATTTCTTCCCCTTTCTGTCCTCGAGACCGATTGAATTTTAATTACGAATCGTTGAGTACATGAATGCTGTCTAGTACGTCATCGTCCGATAGGAAGGAACGAAAATCACCGAGAAGTCTCGTGAAACGATGAATATTCGTGAAACAAGAGACACAGGAAATGATCTCTTTGCCGATGAATTACTCCGTGAAAATTCATGATCAATCGACGAATCGTGCGCGTTGATGAATACAAATATAATTACTGAAAAATGGAACGTTTGTTTTAGCCTGCTTCCAAAGTTCATTGCAGTTGAGATCTCAGTATTGAAAGATAATATATTTTATTTATATATTATATATTCGTGTCCCACTCGTGACGCACCCCTTATTTCATATGTGACCTCCATCATTTATATTTTAATCAAACTCAATTTTAAATTTAACTCTAATTACACTTTATACAGCCAAGACTTGTCAAGTGTGAAGTATATTAATTAGAAAAACGATAGGTTAAGGGGTTAAAGAAATAAACCAACACGATTCGACAGGCAGCAGTCGAAAAGCTTGCTACTAATTTAATAAATTATCTAAAGTTTCTTTCAGATAACGTATCTGTAATGATTTCACAAACGACTACAAGCCGATTGAATCTTTGAAACGAGTTGCCCGGAGTGGCTCGAAAAGCTTGGATCTTAATTGTCGCATTAATTAAGAGTTTATCTCGGTGTTGACCGGTCGCCAATTGTCCGCGTTCTATCGGGAACTTTTGTCGTGTTCGTATCAGTTCCCTTCCCTTCAGATAATCGGGGCAACACTTTTCTGAAATGGAACTGGTTCGTTGCCACGGGTAAACTGGACGTGTTGAGCCCCCTCCCCCTCGCCCCTTATAGCAAATTAGATTCCCCGTAATTGCACCGAATAAATGGGAACGGGATGCGATGAAAAACAAAAGAACAATCACAAATTTCACGTGGATAACGACCCCGATGCAATTATCCCCAAGAATGTTAAGTATTATTTATCTTGAGATTTTGAACGGAGGAAGTGCTTTCGTATAAGATAACGATGGAAAATGGGCAATTTTGTAACTGAATAAAAAAGACAAATTTTTTGGTACAATTAACTCGTTGATTGCCGCAGTAAAAATGACCGTGTACACCATGACACGTTTTAATTGGGATTAAGGGTACGATAATATCATTTTTCAACACACGCTCGCTCACAATGTGAATGATAGTGTGTAGTAAAGTCTACACAGTTACAAATAATTGTTTCGTTTCTCAAATTAAATTTGAAATTCAATTTCAAAACCTATTTTTATTTTTTGTTATATACCCTTGCCATTTCTACGTATCAGATTAAATAAATTATATAGGGAATTGGAATTTATTTATTACTGTGAAGGCACTTTGTTATTTCTCTCTGCAAACAAAATTTCTAAAGGGACACCCGACAGGAAACAACAGCTATTATTATACTCAACCACCAGCATATTTTATTTCAAAAACCGGACGGATAATACCATCAGCGCGCGTGTTGACACAGTTTGCTCTACCTACAAAGCAATCGCCCCTAAAATTGCTTCCTATCTCTTTGTTTCATCAGCCGTGCACGAAACATTGTCGTTGTCAAAGCTGTGCAACCTAAAAGTTTTGGGTAAAAAAATATATACGATTGCCGTGGTAACGCGGTATCGCGAAGGATTGGGAGGCGAGATATCAGGGAATATTCCGACGGGACCGGAAGCGGTGCTGCGGTCGTCGCCGAACAAAGAAATAACGCGCGAGGCAAAGGAAGGAACTGGAACAACGGAACGGATTCGAGTCCTCTTCGCCGCGCAGCGGATGACGTCACAAAGCGTATTTATATCCGCGCGTGTTTCAAGCGTGTACCGAGCGAGCGAGCGGTGCCGTTATTCGGGGCGCACCTCGTTTTCAGTTGGAGCGCGTGTGATGCGGGCGGAAATACGTGAATACACACGCGTGTACCTACGTACGTCCGTACGCTTGCGGTTGATCACGCACCGTGGCACATCCTACGCGACGAGGGTTGCGTAATGCCGCGTTGTCGGCTTACGAAATCCTGGAAAATCTATGGGCCCATGCCGCACACGTTCCGTATAATCGATCCTTTGACGCCGGGGAATCGAGGTCTGCGTAGAATACCGTCAGCAGGACGCGATCACTGTGAAGAACGAGGAGGTGGATGAAGAAGGAAACTGTGGAGGCCACCGCAATATGAAACCTACAAAAACGTCAATTAGGACAAGTCTTGTACATATTTCTTGGCGTCCAAATGTGGCCCTTGAAGAAAGTGGAGAGAGAAAACGTGCCACGAGGGTGTGCGAGGGATAAAAAGACGATACAAAGGCGAGCTGGCGAGCCAATACATGTTGTTCCACAGAAACCACCCTTAACATCCTTCTCGAATTTTAATAAACGTTTAATTAGGAAAATAAGTAAAAATTTTCGCGAAAGAAAAAGAGTGATTCTCAAGCGTGTAAATTGGACGAAATGGCGGTGAATCCGCAAAGCTGTTCACTGTCGAGAGATTTCGCGGCAGAAAAAAGCAAAAATTAAAGACTGGACGGAAATTCGGTTACGCTTTTGTGAATCACAAGCCGAACACGGCACCATTGTGTTCCCCGCGACGTACGCCGTGTGCGGTGGTTAGCGGGGAACAGAAGGAAATATAAAATGAATTACGACTGAAACGGACACGTTTTGCGTCGGCCATCTTTTACACTTACCGCAAGGAAAACTGCATATTCCTACACGTCCTGCGGACGGTGTTTTAATCTTGTCTACTTCGAGTTCGTTCGTTTGTACATCGCGCGGACTACGTAAGACGAGGTGCACGCTGGAGATTAGAAAAATTCCATTTAAATAAGGTACGAGGGTGTTGTAATTAATTCTCGCAAATGCAGTTATTTAAGCTATTCTGTATTATTTTATTATAACCAGTGCATATAAATCTTAATTAATAACTTTATTCTAACTATTAAACAACTCTGCTTTGTATCTAACTGGTATTTAACGTCAGTATTCATGATTGATCGTAATTATAATAAATTATTAATTGCACAATTTATAAATGTTGTTTTCAACGACGGTAAAGTCAATCGAGCACACAATCCACGTTTCAGAAACCGAAACGAAGTAGTTATTGATTCTCGTTGCAAGAAATATCATGTATCATGTATAATACGCATATTAAAACGAGAATTAAGTTACTGTGTAATTCAAAAAAGGAAGCGGTATAGTAGAGGTATTATTTCATACGTAATTATGAAACAGCGAACGTCTGGTCTCGTAATGCAGCTGGTACAACTGCCACCAGACCCTGAATTTAAAAGAGCTCATTAAAAGAATGCAAGGAAGTTCATTGACTTAAAAAAAGAAAAACGAACCCAACGAAATATCGCAATCAGATTTTAAATTTGTACATCGCTCGTTATTGAGCTTAACAGGTGCATAAAATCAATTTGCCAGGTGCCAGACGATGCGATACGATTAATTAATTGTCATTCCTTTTAAAAACTGACAAATTATTCAACACCTAAAATCAGAATACTATAAGCTTCTGTTATTTAACCAAATGTATAGAGAAGTATTGAAAGCTAATTAATAATTAATTATGATAATTTTTTTTTATAACAAAATTTGAATTTCAAGAAAAATCTTACGTATCGTGTGGTGAAAAATTTACTAATGTCAATGCTGCAAATTTAAATTAGAGAATTAAATTAATTTAGATTCAACGAAATTAAAATTTAATTTAATTTAATTTTCAAAAGTGTAATATCTTTACTTTGATTTATTAAAATTTGGTAATATACATAATCTATTATTACTATTGAATTAATGATACGGAGATCTCACCTTACCTACCGCGTAGTTTTCATCAATCTTCCCCTCGAACCTATTGATATTCAAATACTTATCCGCGTACCTGTGCGCGCAGAAATTAATCGCGCCTATAAACGGTGCCACGATCAAATTGAATCGTGTCAATTATTTAGAACAGAAGATAGCGCGGAATACATAGTAATTGGATTAGGTTGTAGCCTAATGTAATGACTGGAAATTGTGGCTGTCCCTTTAATGTTACGGTTACGATCCCGGTCGAAACGTTTCGGAAATAGTTTTTATTTTATCTTTCGTTTTCGTTCGGTCGAAACACGACCATCCACCCCTCTCGATTTGCATACACCGCGTCTGCGCGGACAACCGGATGCTTTGCCCGATAGACCGTTTCTAATACGGCGATCTCATTATACATATATTATGTAAATCGTGTTCCCGGAATTGATTGGACCACAATTATAATGAAGCACGTGAGTCACGCATATCGCGAAACGTCTTCTGAATCGATCTACATTTCGGATCGTTTGATTGTATCGTTCCTGATTGCTATTCACCCGAATGGCTTAATTAATCGAAACGTTGATGTTTCATCTTTCTCCTATCTCACGTTAAAATTTTCCAAATATTGTTCAATTCATTTAAAATTACACGTTCCAATTTTTATTGTTATTATTACGGAATTTTGTACAATAGAGGTGGAATATAAAACGAAAAACGAAACATGTTTTTGTGTTGAAAATAAAGAATTGAAAAAGAGAAGAATAGAAGTTTCAAATGTATTATTTCTCGGTCGGGACCGTGGATGTTGGATTCGCGGGAAGAGACACTGTTTATTGGAATTATGAAGTTGAAGAATAAACCTTTGCGGAAAAAAGGACATTCTTTATGAAGAATGTAAGGAACGTGAAGCGGTGTTTTGAAACTGGGTTCCAGAGTGTTATTCATCGATATTCCTGAATGTGGGTCATATTTTCTTAAGAACAGAAAATATCTCCTCCTAAAGAGAGGAACCTATTATTCTTTGGAAATACCTAGTCGCCTTAGTTTTGTTTACCCCGAAAACATTTATCCCTCGATTCTCTTAAAATGAACAACAGAATCCCGCTGACACCGATCCATATTTATAATTTTAGCCCCAGGTTGGCATAAATTCTGTTACATTTCGTGGTACTTTTGAAATTCCTCGTCCGGTGGGCGGCCATCCGACAAAAGTAGCTAATCGTAAATTATTCCTTTTCAATCTGTCGAAATGGCAGCATCGACAACAGGTGAGAATTTACAATGTAATATCACAAATTGTACAATGCAACGGCGGGATAAAGCTGTTCCCGGTGAATTATTCAGAAGTATCGAGGAGGAACAGCCACCGTACCAGGACAGACGTAGTCGATACAGAATTATTTCTTTCAGGAGAGAATATTCCCTTTGTTCCCTTTAGTTTACCTTCCATTCGACCGGAGGAAATTCGATTTTATGATAAGCTGCTGTCCCTCCCGTTTCCACCCTCTCACAACCCCCCCCCCTGTGACTGTTGCCGTCTTTCTTTCTCGTGTCAACCGATGTTGTGTCATAAATAACAGGAAGGATACGTATGAAAGTCCGAGAGGACACGTGTGTCCAACGATTGTGTCTCGAGACGTTGCGTGCCATTATATACGGTTTTGTTTAACATAAGAAACCAATAAGGCGCAACCATGGATCGTCTCGTGTTTTCTTGTACAGTGCGGTACCAAATTTTCTACAAATCGTATGTATTTTGGAAAAATAATTTTCTTCGTATTAACCTTGGTATTTTGTTTAAAACTCAATTTTAAATTGAGTAAAATTCAACAATGTGTTAAGATAGTGAAACAAGTTCATTGTTATTTATTATTTTCACTGCTTCCCAATCGACAGGGATAGCTTAGTTAATAGTTAAAATACAGTTGTATATTTAAAGGGCATTTCAAAGAAATTGCAGGGAATGTGCATCGAGTGCAACTTCTCCATTTCCCTGCGCCCTGTGTATACACGGGAAATTGAAAACCCGGATTCTTCTACGTGGTCCCTTTCGCTCGGCTTTACCCTTGCGGATTCCTCTGTTATCTGCCGCTGTCTCAAACTGCATTGAATTTGTAGAAAGAAGTTCCGCGTTACGCTCGAGGACAGCTCGAAACATGAAATATGTACCAAAGTGATATCCGGATTTGCCTGCGTGTCGCAGACGCATTTATTTGTTTTGGGAAACCGTGCTGCGAGGAAAAACGTTATTTCTTTGCTGTTGATTCTCCCACTGATCCGACGAATAAATATTTCCATCGAACGTTTTCAATCCGAACGATTTTGCGCCATCTTTCCAGAACGCTATGTTTAAGAAATCATTGTAAAATGTCTTGCATTAATTTGTGTAAAAGATTAAGCAAGGGGTTAAAATAGACCGCCAAGTCTGATAACTGAATCGTATCCTTGAAAACTGAATTAATTAGAAAAGTAATTCACGTCGTCAGGCGTATAAAAAAATTAGCAAGTTAAATATCGTGGAAAATCACTGCTGTAACGTGATCGAATACTTGAAGAAAAGAAATACCTATTAAACATTGAACATTTTCTTGTTGTAGCAGCATTATTTATAAGTAAACAAAGTGTGACGATTTGCATAGTATACGGATAAGAGCGACGGTCATCAAACGTTATCTGGATGATCCCTGCTTTATCGTATTAAAAAGGAAACTTGTCACTCGGCTCGATTATTTTTTCCCGCTCGGTAATAAGCTCTCGTTCGGTATTTTTCACAATGCCCCGAGGCGAGATATTCTTCATCACGAAAACTCGCGACGGACGGAACAAATTGCCTAGATAAGGCTTATATAAGTAAACGCGACATCGCGATGAACGAGTCGATCCATAACCAAAGAAATTCCATTGAATGGGACTGATAGATGTGATTAATCGCGCGGACGTATCTCTGATCTGCAAACAATTCGCGGCGTTGCCCGAGGCGGATCGTTGCTTAACCCTTTCAGTGCCGAGTAGAATAAGCGGTGAAACTTTCCTACGATTCTGATGTTTATATTAACTGACAGTCGACGGTCCTGTGTAATTATTAAAAATTCTTTTAAGCATTTTTTGAACGACAAAAGTTCAATCATATTCGAGGAATATCCGCTTAAAATCGGGTACAGGGGGGAGGTTATTAGCTAATATATTTCGTGGAACGGCAGCGAATAAGTTCGAAAGCGGATTACATTTTTGCGAACGGTGTTTCTTGAATAGAGGGAAAATACCTTTGACATCCGCTAATGGATCGCCGTCTGAATGCTTGGCTTTCGGTGCCGTTCAATGGCTCCTCGTCCACGAGGAGATGTTTAATAAAAAACCCGCGGCCAAGATACCGTGAAACGAAAGTACCGTGGGTAGGCATCGGTTTTTAATGGCACTTGGCTCCATGATTTACGCGAGTCCCACGATATTTATGAGGCGGTCATAAATTTCCATAGGCTAGGAGAAATGGTTTAAAATATGAAGGATCGTTGTCGATGTCATTCATCTTTCTCGTTTAACCGATCCTATAATTGAGTAAACAGCCGAACAATACGGGCCGCAGCCGGTTCGTTTTAAATATCCGTTCGAATCACGATGAACCTTGAATAATGGAGGATCATCGCGTCTTTCGATTGGTATTGTTTATATAATGCCGCTTCCTCTGGAAAATTGAGAGAAATCGTATTTAATAGGATAATTTGTTCGAATAAAGGTTTGAATAGTGATCCTGCGAACGTCTTAAATAATTATTAAAGTAGAACTTTAAATATCGTTTGATTCTTTATTTTCTGTTACAGTAATCACTGGGATTTTGAGGCAAACGTTGTACCACATTCATCATTCTGGTAAGTATTTAAAATTAATTTCTTATTTTTCTTAATAATCACAAGAATAATGAAGAGTTATAGTTATTAGACTCGTTCTCTGATCAAAGCTTTTCATATTTCAATGACGACTTCGCCCCACCCCCCAGCCCAGTTTATAATTAATGCAAATTTATTAATACGAGAATTATACGGGATCCCCCAAAAAGAGCAGCTTAAACAGATTATCCGGTGGCGAAAAGGAGACGAATATTGAAGGAATAGCCGAGAGACGGATTAAAATTGAATTGTACTTTAAACTCATTTTATAATGAGCACAGGGGGAGGCAACGATTTTTATTCCTTTTTTTATTCCCCTGCATTCTATCCCTGTCCTTGCGGACGTTTAAAAATAAATTCTCGCATCATTTAATGCCCGTCGGAGAGACACGGTTTATCTAGTTTCGAGACTTAACCGGATTGCGTCACCGAAAAACAGCCAGGATAATTCTCCGGGAATGTACAACGTGGTTACGACACGCACTTGCAAAGCACTGTTGCCTCGGGTATTTGTCCGCCGTATCGAGAGATTTCTTGCTAACCGAGAGACTCGAACGTGTAAAATCTCTTTTCCGTCGCGTTATCGTCCACGCGATATCCCGGAGATTCCGTTTTACGATCGTACGGTAAATTAGACGCGGGATTATCATGGAATTACGAATCAAAACATTAACAATAATTGTTTCGAAATCCGGAGTTTCTAAAATTGTATTGTTTCTTTCCTTAATTTAACAAAGGGGTTAACAAGCTTCACCCGCAAAATTAAATAAATAAATTATGTATATAATTCAAAAGAAATTGTAGATTAGGCATCGGTAGTTCCAGTGCTAATTGAAGATCAAATATGTCTTGCTACGTACGTCCGTTTCTCCTGCGTTACCGAAAGCGTTAACACATTGACTGGCACAGTGAAAACAGACGTGTGTGGTCAGACACACTTTAATTCCAATTATCAAGGCTACTGTCGATTAATTTTCACTAGTTTGCACGGTTTATTTTATCTTTTCTTTTATTAATTATTTGTTTATATAATATTTAAAATTTTAAGTTAAACTTGAAATTTCTACGAGAAAATGACTATTTAAAAAAAATAAAATTGATCAAATATCTGAATACAGATATTTCTCGACGTGTGATGATTTGGAAGTAATTTTCTTTGCGAACATACAGTGGAAAACGAATGAAGCGTACCGTGAAACGTGCATTACGAACGATAAGCAAAACAATGAACGATTCTTTATCATTTTTGCTTGCAAAGCGGCTGAACTGGAAGCACCGGTTAACCGGGCTAATCTCGATTCATCACCAAACACCTCGATTTTCGTTTGCCGAAGCGTGCGGAAAACGGTCGAAATTAAAGCATCGCAGTAAACGCGGTTTCTCGCATTAAATTATGGAAGAGGTTGCCCTCTTCTATCCAATTTACTTTCGCCGCGAGTTAAGCTGACGCTTGAAATTAAGCCAGCCTCTATAAATTCATTGGACGGTAACTTCGCTTACAGTTAACATAATTCTTGGATTTTCCTCGCGGTCCTCAGACTCGAACAGAGTCGACTTTTAGTCAAGTCTTTCGTGAACCTCGTTTTGCTCTGTTCCGGGACGAGAGGAGTCCGTTTACTTTCAGACCCGTCCCCGAAAGTGGCGCTCCTCTTTGGTAATTAACTTATCAAATTTAATATTAAAGTCAAACCGTCTCGTCGATACCGACTCTTTCGATGCTGTACGTGAAAATTACTCGGCACAGAGAATAATTCTTTGTCACGAGAATATAAAATTTCGAACGAAATTGCACCGAGAGGTTTATTTTTGGTGGAAATTTTAGTGAAATTTGTCAGACACAGAAATACGATTCATAAAGGATGTTACGAAAATCGTTTAATGTATTTGACCTGATCATAAAAATATTCTGATATTTTTCTTTGATCTTGTATTCGATCGTTTTTATGATCGTTTGAACTTTAATTTCTTTAATTGACATAGCGGTTAAATATCACAGTGGAAACAGACGTGTCTGGTCAGACTCAGTGAAATTCAAATTTTTACTTTATTTTTTCTTTTATTAATTATTCGATTACAGAAAACTTGAGGCGCCGGTGGGTGACCTCTGTAGTTCTAACTCTGTAGTTTTTTGTCCTTCGTTGTTACAATACTACTTTTACAAGATCTGGCCACTTCGAATAACAAAGAATCTAATTTTTATACAAAACTTTTTTATGCTGCAACAAAGAAGGCGAAGCGGCATCGTCTTTAATGTACCCCGCGATTTCTAACACGAAGCCGATCGCCGATTTTGGCGACGGAGTACATGTGTGAATGTGTGTGTTTGAAATAAGAAACGGCGATCGGTCAGTCTCGATTCAGCCACGTAAAGGCACGGGTGCGATTTATTATTTCCCTCGGCCCCTTACAATTTGTAAGTAGAAATTGAACTTGATCCCTACCGTGCTCATAGATCACGATTCAAAAATCTTCTTCGCTTTCCCGGCCGGGCTATCAATCGTTTCGTCGAGCAAACTGAACGGATTAAACGAGGCAAGAAATCAGGTGAAAGGTCGAGACACGAATGGATGCGTCTAAGAACAGTCGACAAGTTGAAAGAGCCCTGGTGTGTTCCGAAACGGAAAAAGAGAAAAGAAGAATGCGAAACAGTTTATTCTCGGGTTGCGCATGCATTTTCTTTCGAATCGAAAAAGCAACGACGCCCTCCAGAGGATGCATTATTTCTCATTGCGAGCGACGATCGATAAATGTTCGCCTGGTTTTATATGGGCTTCCGTGGGAGACACTGGGTCTCGTGAACATTGTGATACAACGCGTTGTGACTGATTGTTCTTCGTTCAACTGAAAACCCTTTGTCGTTCCTGCGCTCCCTTTACTGAAATGCGAGTTTTCGATAGGCGGCCCGCAATCTTGGACGCGACAAACCGAAAACGAAATTGTAATTTTATCACGACAATAGAGTTTCTTGGAGTGTTGATCGATTGGGTGAAACGAACGAAATCAAGTGTCTGACTGGGGTTCCGATAACGAAGGAAACTTCACCCTGATCAACAACCCTCGAAGCTTCTCCTTTTTTAAAGCAAAATATGTCTCGTGGATGCAATTCAGGTAATTATTAAAAATTATTGACGATCCTCTGACTCATTATACTAAAATAAAAATAGAGTTTAAATTTTGACAGTTTAAATACCACTATAAAAGAAATGTTGACAAAAGAAAAATTCTGCTGTTCAATAATTTATAAATTATAATTTAAATATAGTAAATATGTCAGTGCGAGACTACGAACTTGAGCCCCGTTAAAATTCGCACGATATATCAAATTTTATTTCATCCCCTTATAACAAAAAGTTCATCGAAATGCCAAACGAGAACGGAACATCGGGATCGGTTCTCCGGGAGAGCAACAAATCAAAAGCAACCAATTTGTTCGAACGTACACCTCGAACTATTTCGACAAATCAAATGGCCATCGAACTTCCTTAAACAAGTTCGACCACCGTCAGTATTGCACGAATGATCGAGTAGCTCCATTCGAATTTCAAATGTTCGTTCCAGCCGGTCTGTCTGAAATCCGCTTTTGCTGATCTCTAACCCCCCCCCCCCCTGGTTTCTATGGAGGCGCGTGCATAAAATATGAAAAAAGTTTCGTCGAAAGGGTTAAATAGGGCAAACGCCTGCAGATTTACCCTTTCTTCGCCCTCCTCATTCGGCTTTCTTCGTCCGCTACAAAGGGTACTTCCTAACGCTGTGACAGAAACTGTACAGGTCTATTCAAAACGCGAAACTGACGGAAAGAAAGTTCTGAAAAACTTATCGCGGTGCTGCAGTAATTAATTCATACCTTTATCATTTTTTTGCGATCATTTATGAAAGAAGAACTGTGCGGATATATCTTTAAAAGTTACGGTCGATTTCAACGTGATTTTCATGGAGTGAGAATTAAAAGCAGTTTAAAGATAAATGAAATTTATTGGAGAAAGTTTATTAATTTATTAGAAAGTGTTAAATTGGCAATTAGATTTATAATTATCCAAATGCCACAACAGGAAGAATAAAAAATAATTACAAATATAGTGAAACACTGTTAATTTTGAAGCATTTGAAATGAGATACCCATCCTTAGTGATTAATTAAACAGAATGTAGGGTGTTAGAAGAATGTGGTGTAATATTAATTATTGTCGCACGTGTACCGCGACAGATTTTTTTCTCGTCGTATCCTGAATGCACCTGTACAAAGCACATCACGTGTTAAGAAACGGCCTGTACAGCGCGTTTATCGACCGGTTCTTGTCTCGTCGCGGATTAGAAAGAACGGCTCTACCGTGTTCAAGCGTGATTCCAATTCCTCGATCGTGTCTGCTAGTAATCACGCTGCCGGATTTCTTTCCATGCCGGAACTCGGACGCCTACTATGCAGTCGTTTCTTCCTTTTGTGGCTCCTCGCCATCGCGTTACCATTGATTGCTTCCCATCGAACCTTCGATCCTTAACATCGATTTAAGGTAGTCGAACAGGAGGTAGTCGCCTCTCTTTGCCAATGTGGGAACGATTTCTTCAAATTCTTGCCAAAGAATTTCCTAATCCTAACCTGACCCCCCACTATTCATCTTGCACAATTCTTCGTTACAATTCTAAACTCTAAACTAGAATCTTTTCTAACCCCTAAATTTTTGATACACCCTGTATCCAGACAGGTTTTGTTGTGTAACACCTAAAAAAAACACGAGTCCAATGGGGTTAACGGGAATCACTGTTCTTCATCTCGATCGGGGGATTAAAGGATGGCGCGGGAAAAAGAGGTGGGGAGGGGTTGAAAAAAAGAAGAAGAAGAAGAAAAATATCATTTCTCGAGCGTTATTCCAATTCCTCGAGTGCGTCTGTCGGTAATCATCGCGACGGATTTCTTTTGTGGATTTCTTTCCCGTCGCAAAAAAAAAAAAGAAGAGAGAAAAAAGGAGAGGATGCTGCAGAGGAGGAGGAAGACACAGGGTCTCTTCTTTTTATATTCCCTAGCTATCGTGTTACAATCAATCGCTTTGTCTCGTCGTCGTTGTAGCCCCTTTAAGCTGATGCTCGAGTAACAATACACTTGGTACAGAATGTTCCGTGAAATCGATGCACGACGGTTCTTCGTCGGTACACGGACGGATAAAATAAAAGACGCCTCGAATTCGAACGGTGGATATAATATAATATAAGGTGGGCGTTCGATTGAAAGCTTCGTCGGGAGTGGCGCGCGTATATCCGACAAGGCACCGTGGCGCAAAATTGAGCACGCTTTGCGATAACGTGTATATGAATATAAACGGTTCCCCAGGAAGCGGATGGTGAAAGAGAATTTGGACTTTGTTGTACTCCGAGGAAGATACGATTTAATACTTACCTTGGAAACAAGAGGGAACCGAAGTGTTCGGTTATATACTGTTGCAAGAAGTGCCGTAACTTCTAAACTACTTTTTCCATCACTGTTGAAAGGCTCAATTTCCCTGAACCTTTGTATGGCGGGCTACTCAGACAGTGGTAATTTAAACTTCATTTTTTTACTCTAGTTTATCTACCGTTACTGATTTCAATCGAGATATTGTTGTATTTCTTTTAAATTTGTATTAGGGTTGATTTACAGTCCCTGGCCATCGAATTAAACCTAAATTAAACCTTAACGCAGAAATATTTAAAAGCCTAAAAACTAACAGTCTTAAAATTCTCAATATTTATTGCAAAAATAAATAGACGAAAATTAAGAAAGAAAGAAGATGAGAAATTCGTGCGCCTATTCGTGGAGGTAACGTCGTTTGAAATTTGTGCACGTCGAACGAAACGAGAACACACGGCTGAAAGGAAGCAGGGCCAACATCCGGTTTTAACGTATTTCCGGGAGGTTACGGCTATCAAATCGCACGAGCCTGTGGTTTCGACGCTCCGCTGCTTTCGTGTCTTTACCGCCATCGACGATGACATCGTCGTCATCCCTTTCCTTGTCTTTTATTCCTTCCTCTGCAACGCCACTTTGGCGGGAAATAACGTCGTAGCCATTTTTTCCCCCTATTTTTCCTTCGATTTTCTTCTATTCGACTCTCTCGCCGTGCCAGCAATAAGCGTTTCCATTTCACTGGCGAACCGTGTCCTCGTAGCTCAATTAGAACGTTTGTTTCTGTTACCGTAGCAAACCATTTTACACTTTTACAACGTGCTGGGACCAATGCGGCGTTATCCTGGGACGAAAGCAACAGTCTCCTTTATCCTTTTTTCCTCGTGGTATCTGCATTGCGGGAAATACTGATTTCGTAGTGGTACATTGTGTACTTGTGTTCCAGTTATCTTACTTAACGTGTACATATTGTATAATTAGTTTAACGATAAGCGATGCTATAAATTCATCCAAGAATAATTACTTACAACTGTAACAAATTTTCACAACCAAATTTTAAAGCAAAACTTGTTCGTGATAAATCTCCTGATTGACGAAGATTGCTCTAAATAATTCGATATCAGAAGTTAAAAAGTTACAAAATTTACATCGTCCAGAAAAGTTACAACGCCGTTTCACCCCTCTCGCGACAAACGAAACAAGCGAAAGAAATATTCGTAGTTAGCCAAGACGCTCTGAGCACCGGCTACGGGAATAAAAGTTTGGACAGTGTACGAAACAATTTTCCAGTTTAAAAACAGTTGAAATATCTGCGTATGACTTGGACCCGGTATAAGTTGTTCACGAAATGCAACGGAACTTCGTCCCCTCCTGGTCCCACCCCGCGTTAACTTATAAACTTTATTTCCCCATAGCTCACCCTAGAGCACACGGTTCACCGAAGCTCGCCGTAGATGGCATCAGTTCTTAATTAAAATGCAACCGTCGTACAAAATATCGTCGTGCCGAGCCCTGCTTAAACAAAGGGAAACCAGAGAGAAAAATAAAAGGAGAGGAAAAAAAAAGGAAGGTACGGAGAGAAAAGATGGCCAGATAGAGAACGTTTACACGGAACGTTGAATTTGGAGGAAGAGATGATCGTACCGACTGATTTCGTGTTGTTGTGGCACGAGCATAGGCCTCGACATGAAAACTGAGGTTACCATGACCGGCATGACAAACGACGATCACAATAATTCTTTTCTTTATTCGGAGTACAGACTTCCTTTCATCTTTTTCGACGATCTTTGCCCTCTTCCTCTATCCCTCTCTCTCTCTCTTCCTTTCTCTTCCTTCAACGTTTCGGATGCTAATGAAACGAACGAACCAGAACCGACGACTCGAAAGAGCCCGGGAAAGTTTGACTTCCAATTTTCTCGATTTCTCTTTAAACATCGTGGGATGTAATATTAGAGACAGATGAGAGGGAATGTATGTATTTAAGTCGAAGTTAAATATTGGATCGTCCAATTAGAGTTTCGACGCTTTGGCCCTTCGTTCCCCGGCAACCTCGCTATCTGCAGGGGATTATTGCAAAAATGATGGGATACTTTCGATAGCGAATTGGCAGAAATTAATTCTTGCCATAAGCCTCCGCAGCTATTCAATTAATTTTTTTAATAAATATTTGAAACTTAATGCAAGGGGGTTGTAAAATATTTCTTAATTCTGAAGGTACCAGAAAAATTCGCATAAATGCAAAAGGTTAATCTTTTAATGGTTTATTTATTAAAATTTAATAATTAATGTTACTCGAACATATTTGCAATTATGTTTGTTTGAAGGTTCTCTGAGGTTTCAAAAGAGCTTATTTGCCAACCTAATAACATAAAACGAGGCATAAATCACTAGGAAAGAGCAGGTACTACAATCGATGAACATAGTCGACGAAATAGCGGTGAATCGAATGGGAACGAATCTCCGAGCGAAGCCTCGTTACCGAGTCGCAATTAAAAGAATCGCTTCCATCTCCCTTCTTTAAAAGTCAATAGCAGAGCAAATCCTGAGCCGGTGTAAAGAAACCTTTCAATTGGAGAAGCCTCTTTAAACGACAGACGTTGCTTGGCCTGCCTTTCACGTTATTCTTCGGCCATCGTTGCCCTCCGTAAATGACAAATTTCTTTGAACCCCGCGGAAAAAGTTCGCCCATTATTACCAGGCCTGATATGTGTGTGTGTGTTTGTACCGAAAACTTCGAAATGTACGCCAATGGGACGTAAAGAACGAGGAGGAAGTCGTCGACAAAAGGCAACCTCAAAGCGGAAAAACAGTTTTCTCGTGTCTTTCAAAAAATTACACGTTTCTTGAATTCGAAGTGGCACTCGACGTTTGAGATTTTTCAGAAAATCTGAAGAATTAACCCTTCAATTTCAAGTATTTCAATCATTCGAATGATTTATGGTTTTCTTCGAGTTTGACGAATTTAATGGCTCTGGTATTAAGATGGTGGGTAAAATCGAGTCGAGGACGAGTCACGTCCGTTCAAATTTCTTTTTCCCGCCATGAAGTTAGTCAATTTCGAACTGAAACTAATACCGTGAACGGCTGCTACAGGGGAAAAGGAACGGGCTTAGAACACCGGGTCTAAAGTGGCGTTCGTGACAGAGAAAGAGGAAGCTTACGATCCGACTTTGTATATGGGGTGTCCCGCGATTTTCTCGGCTCGTTTAACAGGAATCACCTCGACAATTTATTGGCAAGATATTAGCCCCGGAGTTACACGTTTTCTGTCTGTTTATGGACGAAGTGTCTCCAAGGGGATGAACTTTCTCGAATCTTTTACTACAATGGTTTTGTGGATGTGAAACTCGGTTAAAAATGACTGCTGTGCAATTATTAAGTAATAAGCAGTAATCTTTTAATTCAAATAGAAAATTACTTGCGAATACAACGTAAACGATTATTGTATTATCAACGAATTTGAAAACTGATTTCAACAAGAATCATTTCGTTTCTCGATATATTGTAATATATTTCCATCAGATGAACAATACACCGGAGGTAAATAGTTTCTAAAAAAAAAATAACAAAACCAATCGACCTCTCTAACCAGTTATACTTTGAAACTTAAACTATCACTGGATGGGGTGCAATGAAAAACAGAGAGTTATCGTATCTACCACCCCTATCAAACGTGAAACAATACACAGCCCCGAAAAATATTCCCGCCTCGAACATCCATGCTGCACAACTCACTATCCCGGTAAAAAAAACTCCCTCTCGGAAAAACGAAGAACATACATAAAAACACGTATGTACAGAAATCAAAAATAGGGGAGCGTGTTCAAATAAACGAACAAAGAATCCGCATGTATCGCGTATAACGAAAAAAAAAAAAAAAAAAAAGATTTATAGAGCTTTAATTAAACGGAGAAAATTACGTTTCCATTTAACTTTGAATGTAATATTTTGAGAACTATGCAACCAATTAATTTGAATGTTACGTAAATAATATAATATTAGTATTATTTAAAATTTTCTACAGTCTTTTGCCAATTATTTGCTAATATCAAATAAGCCACTAATTAGTTACTTACTACAACATAAAAATAATAAATTTTCTCTGCAAATTAATGGATCAAACTACAATATCCTCGAAATTGCAACATACGACTTTTTCAAACAAGCACAGAAGCAGGAAAGAAAGAAACTTTTTAGGAAAATAGGAGAATTGGATAAGGATCGTTGGATAGAACACCCTGTATAGTCACGCGATACCGCAGAAAGTCTGTATCGTGTACAAAGCCAGACCCGGAGAAAGAGGAAGAGAGCAGAAGATGAAAAGAGACTGCGGAAGAGGGGCTGGAAGAGGAGGAGGTGAGAAAAGAGGATAGACAGAGAGGAGGAACGAAAGGATGAAGAAGGGGAATAGCGAAAGAGCGAGATGGCAGGCTATATGCCCGATAAAAAGCCCTGATTCCCACGAGCGTGGATAGCCTACGATGAAAACCTCTCAGCTCGCCGACCACGGGCACTGGCATTAGAACGTCCACGAGTAACATGTCGGATTTTTCGTCCGCAGACACTCTCTGGTTGAACAGCGGAGGGACGAGGCCAGCATCACCAGGCATCCACGTAACGATTCGGCCTCATTGTACGCGTTTACTAGGCTATGATTATGCAATCACCGCCAGCTTCTACGGTTCGAGCATTGTTCGGGCGGCCATTGTCTTGGCAGCTGGAAATTTCTCGCTGGAACGTTTTCCCTTTTCCTTTAACTCGTCTACGCGTCGACGTCGACGATATTCGTGAAGCTCGGGCCTCGGAACCGACCGGGTGAAATCATCCGCCGGCGAATGCTCTTTGACGACCGAGCGGTTGCATCGTTTAACCCTTTTGGGGCCACGAATCTGTGTACAGGCTCGTTGTTACAGGCTGAGGATCATGCACGATGGCGCCGAAAAATGTGTCAAATTATCGAATTAATTCTGTTTTTATAGATATCCTTGTTTTGAAGAAAATTGAGCTTGAAAAGTGTAAGAGCGGAGATATTTCCTGAGGGGAAGTTTTCAGAATTTTGTAATGCAACGAACGCGGTCCAATACACGAAAATGAATAAACCAAAGCAAGAAATGCTGAAGTATCGAAATTCCTTGAATTTTCCTTCGTTTCGATTCGACGTGAGTGATTCCATCGAACGTACGAAGGAACTTCGGCAATTTGAAATTCTATGGTAGCATTTGAATCGATGAATTCATTCGGTGGTTTCAGGAAATGAAAACAATGTTTCGAAATGGTGCATCGTATGGGTAATAATTTTTCCTTTTCTCTTTCTGTACGATACGTACTTAAGAAATTTGAAATCGGTCCAACAATTTCGGGTACCATAAGAATACGAATTGTTTCTATTTTTCAATTATTTTTACTGCTATTGATTAAAATAGTACAACCGGGGTAGCAGATTATACTTTGATCTTGATCGAACTGCTTTAATAAAAATCGTGAATAATTGGAACGGAATTGTCTCGAAAGATTGAAAGGTATCTTGGAAAACATCTTGTCACGATGTCACAGAGAAACTGTTCGGATTGCCATTGAATTGCATCGGTGGCAAGAAGAGAACGGGACAAGAAAGATAAGCGTAAGGAAAGTCCTGGTCCGTAGGTAGTTCATCGGGAGCTACTTCAAAAACGAGGCTTCAGAATCACCCCGTCATCCCTCTGGAAACCGCTATCGAATGTCTTTCGAGTGACTCAGCTCTTTCGATCCCCCCCCTTCTTTCGCTTTTGGCAAAATCGATCGATCTCCTCGCCAGATAGGATTAAAGGGTGGCACGATCGTAAAGGAATACCGCAAACGCGTCGGTGCTCGACCTCCGGATTCTTTTGCGCCTTCGTTGCTGTCGATAACAATGATCCGCCGATACGTAAGAAGCCCTACGCGTAAAAGGAACATACAGGAAAGGTGGAGGGAAGGTAAAAAGGGACGGGAAGGGCGTCGAGTGAACTGAACACCGAGCCGGGAATCTGGTGAATGAACGTCGTCTTTATGTGCGGAGATTCGGTCGGAAAGACTTCAACGGTTTTCAAGATTATTGAGTGATACGCGGCGAAAATAAGTGGAAAACCGTGAAATAAAATTTTCCTCAGCTTCGTTTTTAACATAAATTTAGAAGTTTAACTTGAATTAGTTACTATTTTTAAATATCTTCATCAAACCGAGATGGCTTCTTCAGTATCAATTTTACGGATATAAGCAACGATAAATAAGTTTTTTAATTTTCTGAAGGAGGAAAGATATTTTTAATATTCTATAACTGATGGTTTCGACGAACTCTTCCCTTAGTCTATCTAGGGAATCTCTCTAGGGTTAATCTTTCTCAAAGCAATATCGTTGCTCTAGCGAGCTACAAGCACATACGCGTAGACACAATGTAGGACGTTTAGTTGGCATAAAACCTGAAACTTTCTCTTAATAACTCGTAACATAAATACAGGCCGGTGGCCAAGTTCGGATAGAGTGAAAACTGCCGTGGAACAGCCTGTAAGAAGAGTATAATTTACACACCCCGTGGAAAAGCTTTACACTCTAGTCCTCTCGCTCTCTCTTCTTCTTCTTTTTTTTCTCCCTCTCGTCGCCCCCTTTTTCAGCGAGGGGTTCCGTTGCGTGCGGCAAATTTATTCGAAAATATCCGGTGAATTATTTTCGCTTAAGCCAGTTCCTCGTTGAAAATTAGAATTAAGTTATGCGAGAAACTTCAACGAGCCAACCCGTGGCAAACCACCCTCGTAGCCACCCCCGCTCGTGCGTTCGCCAGTGATATTTCGCGTGGCTAGGAGAATTTTTCATCGCTAAATAACTATGACAAATTGTCGTCATGATTTAAGCCTTCCGTTCTTACCCCTCGTTCTGTAATAGTTGCGAGTTACTTGTAGTAATTGTTTTGTTACAAGAGATATCTTTATTCTAAGTAAGTGATCCTATTTTAATTAAAATTTAATTGAATCATTTAAAAATTTTAATGTACAAAATAATTAGGTTAGAATACTTTGCTTCCTCGCAGTTTTATTATAATATCAAATTACGAATTAATCAGATCCGTCAGAAAATTCTGTCCGAACGACTTTCTGACGGAAACCCGTAACGAAACGACCGGTCCTCTGATTCCCTTTCTTTCTTCTTTCCTGCCCTCCCCTCCCTCGGTACTTTTTGTCGCCAGTTCGCCAGAAAAGTCAAAGCTAAAATGGAAATTCAAGGAAGGAAGCGAAGGCGTGGGTGGAGGGAGGGGGACCTGAAACGTTGAGAGATAAGTTTGAATCCACTTTGGGGTGGGAAGTACTTAAAATTTACACGTCAGCCGGCGTTTTCGTTTTGTCCTGCCGTCTTCTTATCTATTCCGGGCCGCGCATCTGAACGGAAAATAATGGACGTGTTCTTGCGTCGCCGCGTGGAAGCGTAGAACGCGTGTTACGTCCACGATTTCGTGCGGCATTGAGAATAACAAATGGGCTCCTTCACCGTGCAAGAACACGAAACTCGCTTGGAGGAGGGGAGGGGGAGAAAAGACGAGAAAAATAAAAGAAAAATAAAACCCCGGGAACCATTCCTACGGTGTGTGCGCGCCGTTACGACGAGCGTTTAGCTACGTGTTACGCGGTGATTTATAACGTGGCCGCCCTAACCGAGACATGTTGTGGACTCGTTAAGGAGATGACGATTCAATGAAACTCGATCAAAGTTAGAATTGGGGCGTTTCACGGGGGAACAGTCAAAACGAGATTTCAAAGATTCTATTATGGCGGTAACTTAACCCTTAATTTGTGAAATCTCTGACTCGTAAGATTGCCTCGAAGCTTGTTGCCTATTTTTGAAACGCCCCAAGCGGAGAAAGCATGGTGTGTAATATTTATTTATAAATTTCAGAAAATTAATTTGCGCGCTCTTTTTGCATCAACGGCCTCGATGATTAACGCGGATGATCGCATCCATTCGCGTTCGAGGATAGTTCTTATAATCCGAAGGCGGTATCGCATCTTACTTAATTATTCTTATCGCTGTGGCGGGTATCATGAACGCTCACGCAAACCTGTAGGAAGAACCTGCACGTTGAGTCGTAAAAAGGCGCATGCCTACGCACGAGTAAAGCCAATTAGCGGAATTATAATTCTAATATCCAGAAAAACGAAAACAATTCTAATTCTAATAACGTACGTCTTAATTATAATCCCACCGATTCCAGCAACGAAAGTTTTAATTATAATTTTGATAATTTGATCGACGAAGGGCTCAATTATGACTTTAATCGCTATAATAGCGAAAACTCCAATTAGTATTTTAATAAGGCGAGTCTTAATTATAGTTCTAATAATTCTAATAACGAAAGTCCTAATTATAATTTACTAATTGTGATAACGAAGGTCCCGGTTATAATTTTAATAACTCTAGCAACGAAAGGCTGAATTATTATATTAACGAGGGAGGTCCAGCAGTTCTGTAATTATAATTTCAATAATTCTAAGAACGAAAGTATCAATTATTATTTCAGTCGTTTTACACAACGCTGTTATTATTTAAATATATTCTCGATTAAAATTGTTTTTCGATCAAGTAACCAGGGTAATAGAATTTTGCCATGGTGATTCGTGCACTATTCGCACATGAGCGACGTGATAAAGTGTTAATCGAACCAGAAGCTTTAATCAATTGCCCATGGAAATTTATCGGCTCCTATCCTTGATGTCAACTCGTTTAAGCATTAATTTTATAAACTACGATACCACGCGAAAAAAATACTGTAATCGCTTTTAGAAAATATTACAAACACGATTCTCACAGAAATGGAGCTAACTATGCATAAAATAATATACCCCTGTGATTAAACAAACAACTATAATAACTTGTTTGTACAATATTATTTCCAAGAAGGAGAATAGAGTTGATCTAATCGACTTTTTGTTAGTTTGTTTCAGGATCTTGAATCAGACGCGATGGACAAACACTTGGAATAGAATGGAATAGAAGAAATGAATAAGGTATTGTTTTCCTTATGTTCTTTTAAAATTTAAATTAGTGAACGCATCCTCCGAATAAAAGATCAGCTTCAGAAATGTTAATCCTTTTTAAATAATTGATGATTCTGTTTCTCTTGAACCACGACAAAGCAAAAACCAGTATAAAAATAAAATATGTAAATGTTGCGGTGATTTTTTATAGTTAACTGGTTGGTATGATAACTTAATTAAAGTTCTAGACAAATTAGAAAGAACTCCGTAGAGAGAAAAAGAATCGAGCACAGATGTATCTCAATCAACTCTAAGGAATAGAAATTGATGGTACGCTCTGAAGAAACACGTTCCTAACGTTCGAAGTAAAAATTATATCGATTTCCTTAAGAACCAGAGAACGGTTCATGATTTAATTTACCTTTATTGAGAATATATTTCTCCAGTGGCTCGGTATCGTACAAAAACGACAAGATGTACGTTCGGTTGTACAAACGGCGCGGAGCCGAGGAGGTAGAGAGGGAAGTAATTGAACGATCCTCCATTTGCAGAGTGATAATAAGTTTCTGTTCGAAAGAAACTTAACCGTCTCTGTTTCATCGCGTTATTCGTGACCCGGTACACTTAATCGACGCTTTCTCGCTGTAGCACAAAGAAATTATTAAGAAACTCGAGCATTGTGATCGAAGAAAATCGACGAATTTATTAATCGACTTCTACGATATGATTTACGCTTTGCAATTATTGAGATCGTTTGAAGTTAAATCTTCGTTTCTCAAATTGGCAGGAATTCAAAAGTTCTCGCGATTGAAGAAAATTAAAGGGTTTCTTAACTAATTTCCACGGTACGATTTGGTCATTTTTAAAATCTTCGGCGATGAGTTTTAAATTAAATTTTCATTTCTCCAATTGTCGGGAACTTTGAAGTTCTCGCGACTGAAATGAGAGCTGACGGGCTTCCTGGCTACACTGGTTCATTTTTTAAATGATTAGGAATAAATTTTAAGAATCCCTGGGTGAAAACAGAAGTAGAATAATTTCTTAATTAGTTTCTTGATTGCAGTGTACCTTTCTTCTTCTGAGCTTTAATTAAATTCAGTTGCAAGTCTAATAGTATTTTTGTTGAAATTATTTCAACAGGAATATTATTAATATATTTCGTACAACGGATCAAGTTGGATTATCTAGGTCATCCCCCAGACACTGATGTTCGAAAAATAGCTGTCACCCACGCAATAAATATTTTAGGTGCAAAAAGAAAGAAATCAGTTTCGTATACTACAGAAAAATAATATTTCTAAAAACAAAAAAAGGTTTTGTGTTAATGAACAAAACACGAGGTCTAGTTTCATTAAATAAATTATGCATTACTTAATGTACTGTTCTCCATACGTTGTAAAATCCCTGTTTCTTATTTCTCTTACTTTTAATTTCCCTTAAAATCTTTTACTTCACGTTCACCAGTTAAGAAACACAAGTTTCAAATTAATTTAATCATTGACGAACCGCAAAAGCGCATAAATAAAATTAAAAAGCACCGAAATGCACGTACATCAAAGATACAAATTACCTTTGCTCACTGTGCGTGTAACTCCCTGGGAAAGCTGTGAAAGTAACAGAGTTGAAAAAAATGAAGAAAATATCCGAGAACCTTTTCGTATTCGTTCGTACTTGCGATCGAATGTTTAAAAGCCTCCTGTAAATTAAATTACCGGATATTTACGACATTTGAGTACCCTTAATACGTATCAAGAATCAAGTTAGACTTCAATTCACTTCGAATCAGTGTCTTTCTTGGAGGACACTACATCTGCCTTCTTTAATTTCACTAATTTACCGTTTCTTTGCTAAGATTTAGAATTTGAACACGCGAATTTCATAAATAACACGGCCATGGACGTAAAAAGTAATTAAATTTGAAACTAAGGTTATAAATAAGAGTCTGATCCTTAATGGGTCAGAAAACACTCAGCAGCATGCTGCTCATTAGGTTCCACGAAACTTCCACGAGATTTCCAGTGACATTGAGTTATTAAGCATAGAACCTTTACTTTCGAGATCGGAAAAAAAGCTAAGTCCTTCAACCAATTAACTCTAACATAATCGCTCTAGCGCCAAGATCCAGGGATCGCCACGTTTTTCTGCGAGCCATTTAAATGATTGAAAAGTACCGTGGCGGGGGCCGTGCTCGGAGGAAGCAGGAAAATTAAATGCAGATGGGATTTAAAGGAGCAAAAAACAGGGAAAAAAGAAGGAAAAAATACAGAAGAAGCTCGTGTACACGAGGGGAATCACGCAGCAGGCACACGTGACTCTTGTTGGCGCCCGCTAAGGCAACCAGCAGGAACAAGTTTTAATTCCCCGAGTCCGCGGCTCATGACCCCGAGGAACCGTCGAGAAGTCTTTTTTTTTTTACTTCTTTCTTCCTTTTTTTTTGCTTTGTTACCACGATCAAAGTAGGTCAAGCCCACTTCCGCCTACCAGCCAGCCTGCTTTAGCTACTATCATCATCGTCGTCGTCGTCATCGCGATTGTGAACGACGTTTCTCATCATCATCGTGGCTAATCTATCCGATGTTCCCGCGATAAGAAAATCGATGTCATAGAGGGAACTGTTGTACCACGGCGAAGAAGTTACTCCGTTGTCGCGGTATCGACCCCTTTGTGGACGACACAAAGTATCACACTTGAATTTTATCGTAACGTTTCGAGAGCAGATAATGCAAACGATATTTGACATACCAGGTTGGAAATTAATTGGTGGTATTCTTAACACGTTGATTGCCACGGTGAAGACGCTCTTTAATTCCAATTATTAAGGCTCCTGTCTATTCATTTTTTTAAAAGACAACCTGTATCTGTAAATAATTGGCTCGGTTCTTCTTTTTAGTTATTCGCAAGGGTTGAAGGGGTATAACAGGATTGGCGTTCGGTAACTAACGAATGATCGATGTTTAAGGTAGTTTGGTGAATTATAGAAACAATATGTTTTGGAATAAAGGGAAAGAAAGGAAAAGAAAGAATGAGAATATGGAACAAGAGTGTCTCGTCGTTCATTTTCTACGACGTCGCTGGGCAATTAGATTTAGTGCTTCTTGCTCGTACTCCCTCTTTTTCTTTTGTCTCTCCATTCTAGAACTCTTCTTTTCTCTCGCATCCTTGTACACGCACACGGATGGAAAGAATGCTCACGCGACCGAACGAAAGGGCGCACAGTTTCGTTTATTCTCATTGAAACTTTCCAAGCAAATCCCCATTTGTCTCTTCGCGTTCTTTCACCTTACTCTCCTCTGCTTTTCTTCCTTTCTTCCTCCCCCTCCCCGACGGTATCACTCGGGCTCTTTCTACATGTTACGACGAACCTCAGACTTGTTACCAGGCTACGAGAGCTCTCTTTAATATTTTCAAACGCTGTTAATTTCTTCCTTCATCCTTTATCCCACAACAAGTAGCTTCTCTTTTCGTTTTTCTTCTTTAACATTGCGTTTCAAAATGAAAAACACACGACACCTTTATTTAATACCGGTGCCGCTATCAATACCACCGCGAGCTTAATTTATCTCCTATGATGTACAATTCGATTTTCACACCAGATTAAATGTGTGAAATTCAATTTTAGTGTGGCATTTTAATTCAATGCTCTCGTTACTGTACATTCCTTCGACGAGACTGATTTATCTTCGAGCATAATCCGATTTTCACTTTAAACCTTTGCACGGTATAAGATAATACTAACAAGGATATATAAAATTACATCCAACGTAGTTTTGAATTTTAACTCTCGCCTTTTGATTACGTTTTTTAACATTTGTTGGAAACATCGTGCGTATCTTGAGCATCGGTTATTAGAGCGAATTACGTCCTATTAAACAAGCACAATTTAGCGCGAAGAGTGTTTAATGCCGTTGCGGATTGATGATGGGTCGGTGTAATAAATTAAATTAAATGCAGACACTAAGGATTCACGCCCATGCCACGCCTCCGTGATACGGGACGCTAAACACAAATAAATCATGGGAAAACGATGATTTATGTTCCGACGATTATTTAAAAAACGCCTTGGGAAACCAGCTTGTCCTCTTCGAGACGCGAAGAGATCGATAAATCTCGTTCAAGCCCTACATAAGTGTAATTATAGTGCGCGTATATTCTTACAGTGTAAGTGCTTTTAAACCTTTATTTACACCTCCGTACAAGCTTAATCCTGAACCATCCCCCTCGTTCGTTCCGTTCCCTCAAATTAACCGCGCGACGTCCTCTAATCATTTAAACCGCGATACTCCGTAAAAGATAATTTTCCTTTCTGTTTGTAATTGAACGCGATTTTAAGTGCCGGAAACAACAATGCACTCGAGGCTGGTGTTTCTCGAGTGGCGGCTTTAATTGCACGATTTTTAAATCCATTTTCTTTCCCGCGGCTAATCCGAAAACTTTCGGAACCGCTGTCGGCCACAGTTCCACCCCTCCCTTTTGTCCCTCAACAAGCGTTCGGCCCTCCAGTTTTTGGAGCGACACGTTAAACGGCCAGTGAAATCCCGGGGACATATTAAATGATCGTGTAATTACGAATGTTTGCCCCGTACCCTCTTCATACACCGTCCGCCCTTCTACCAGCTCCCTTTTCACCGGTGTTCTCTTTGTCTCCAGGTTTCCGTGACTCGCGTCTCTCACCTTTTTATCCGGACGAGCACCTCACGGTGTCTGGTTATGGACAGAAGAGGGTTAGATAAAGAGACGACAGCTAGTCTCGAGGTCATTTCGAACCAATTTCAGCAATGCCAGGCATTTAAATCGAGAGCCTGACGTAATCCACATCTCTCTCTCCCTCTCTCAGCGTTTGCATTCCTGGCCTCATACGTTGTTCGCTATTACCGTTTCCTTCGTCTCCTTTCAGCCCTGACTCCGTCTCCTGCCTCCATTCATTCCTGTTCCCTGGCCTTCCTCTTTTTCTTCTCTTTCCACCCGTTGTTGTCCGTTTTTGTTCCCCTCTTTTCCCTTCCCCGTTCTGATGTTTGACCCTTTTTCTTCCTCTTCTTGCTGCCCTCCCTCCTCCTCCTCGTTCTCTGTCGTCCCCGTGCCTCGCGACTAAACAGGCCTGGCTGGCCGGGGGCCGGGGCTTCCCGTGACCCTCTTTTCTCTCTGTTCCACGTTTCGTTCGTTGGTTCGTTCGTTCGTTCGCGAGCACGCACCTACGCATACCAAATGAAAGCGTACACTGTCTTCCATCGCTTGGTCGCTGGCACGCTCATAATCGCCCCCGTCATCGCATGATTCCGGCTGCGTCGCTTCGAAGAAAGACCGCTTTCACGAACGCTGCCAAACTGGCTGCGGTCGTTACCCTTTATCATGCACCGATTCAACAATTCGCTGTCTATCGATCCACCGCCGCACCTATGGTCCCGTCACGATCATCCGCGTCGAGGATTAAGCCCGATTTCGCGTTGTTGTGGACGCGATTGAATACGCACCAAGAACCAGCGCCAGGGAATACCATTTTCGACGGTACAGGAATGGAAGAGACAATTTATTCAAAAAATTGACTTTGCATTCGATACACCGACAGTTTCGGAGCGAAAGGGTTGTTGTTGATTTTATTTATTTTAGATAAATTCGAATTTAGTCAATTTAATTAAAATACACAAGAATGCATACAATTATTTTATAATATAAATAAGTAGCCAGTCAGACAGGTTTAAAAATATTTGAATAAAATGATAAGTTTTACCTTCGCTTGATGAACCTGCATATTTTCAACGTAAATGTGTTGATAAATTATTCTACAAAAACACTATCACCTGTAAATAGAATATATATTTTGCACTTATAAAAACGTTCCTTTTTTCGTCTTAAAAATGTTAAAAATACGTATTTTAAACTGAGCGTAACATTATATGATCCTTATTAGCATGTGCGAGATGATATTAGTATGAAAGTAACGTGATATAAAGTATGCCAATTACTAGATCGAATCTCTTACCATGTTACACGTAACACGAAACAGGTTGGGCTGCAACTTTTGCATCATAAATTATGTAACTCAATTCAGTCATATTTTATTAACTTCGTTATCACGTGTTTAAAATTGACGACTTTATAAAAGTGTCTCTTCAAATACAGTGGACAATATTTTACAAAAAAAATATGACAATATGACATTAAAAGTGATTGCTTCGAAAGCTCATAAATTTTCAAATCAAGGTTTCGTAATAGCTCTTAGATTTACTCTATTTTAATTAGCGCTTCAGTCAATCAGATAATTTATTTTTTATGGAATCGCATTTGAAGTTCGATTTGCATTGACAAATGTGTCGGCATGAGAAGTTTCTTTAAATAAATTTAATCATATGCCAAAAGTTTCCTAAACTTCCTGCTACCGCTTAATTACAATCCACCATCCGACACTATAATTAATCAGTGCACGTAGAAAATTGCAGCTTCTCGACGCTCTAGCCAACGAATTTCAATTAAGTATTCAAATGCCTTGCAGGTAGATCGATCGTGAATATCCCCGGTCGAACTCTCGAATCGGTTCATCGCACGATTCATTCCTCGTTTAAACTGGCCACGATCGCGTTAATGAAAATCGCGAACCTAATTAAAGCGAAAACGTAAATTCCCCGTGTGTACAGGGAGAAAAGAAATACACAACGGCAGAACTTTCGACCGAACCGGTGCACAAAAGAAAATAATGATGTTAATTACGTGGGATCTCAAAATTCGTTATTGTATCAATGATAATAAAAATTCATCCTTTTTTACCTTTCAACTCTTTGGTTGGATCTTGGCTCGGGTTTATTATACTTTTTACGATATACTTTTGAAAAAATCGCATAAATAAGATCTTTATAAGGGAATTAAAGGAACGAAACGAAAGCAGGTGGATAAAATAAAAAGCGGTACACGTTCGTAACAGTAATAGTTTGAGAGATAAAAATTCATTTATGAGATCAGAACTCATGAAAATGGGGCAAAATTTGCAAATATGATTAACTATATTTCCATAACTGTTGAATCGAGGATCTGCATTTATAAGGTATTTTATATTCAGGATCACATCCAATTGTATGGTTTTACTGTATGCCAGAGAGAAAATTATGTAAAATATAGGAAACGCGCACTCCTCGAATCCATCACAGAGATATTCAATGGATATTAAACAACAAGCGAATACAAATACTTTCAGGATATCCTGATAAGCAATAAATATATTTTCGATCGAGTTTCTTCGCTTAATTCGTCGTCTGTGAATATCAATCGACGTGTCAATTTTATGAATTCAAATCGTTCATTTGTTGCTACAATACTTCGTTATTTCTTCATTAAATTATTCATTTATTTCTACACTCCCTATTATTCAGCCAAATTAAAAAAAAGATATTGATTCATTATTCGAATGAAGATTTTTACATTCAATTGCAGCATTACTCATTAATTAAAAGAAAAATCGCTTCAGCACACTAAAATTGTATACAATGCAAATGATTCTTTTAATTAATCGTTACAAGTGGTATCTACTGATTCTCTACTTCAACCTAGATAATATTATTTTAAACAATTCATGGCATTGTTAGGCAGGTAAAATATAAATCACTATAATTAACTTATTAATTCTTTAACATTTTTGCTACCACGTTACAGCTACTAAAAATTCCACCTAACAGTAATTTTATTTTTGATCAATTTTATATTCTATTCCCACAATATTTTGTTATTTTTATTAATGGGTATATTTTCTACCAAGCAAATCGAGGTCCTGAAATCCAACAATAAATAAATAAGACAAATAAAGATTGTCCTCGATTAATAAAAAATTGTAACATTAATTCTGATAAAAATTTTTCATTTTGTACCAGGTGAGAAAGAAGGGGATATAAGTCGAAAGAAGACGAAGTGGCCTATCCAGGAGAATTTTGATCGCAAGACGGTACGAATAGAGGAACCGAGCGAGCCAATAAGGAGGCGAGTCCAGGGTCAGAGAAACGGATCGTTTCGTCTCGAGGCGGAGAAGAGAAGATATCCTCTTGGAAAGAAGCTCGTTGACACGAACATTTGCAACTGGAGACACTCTCAGGTGTTGCGCGGGGCGAACGGTTGTACAGGCCCGACAGAAAGGAGCAAAGCCGAAGGAAGAGGCTTGGTAATGGTGAAACTATCTTGGGGTTATGCTCCGGTCACTGACATCCCAGCCCGTAACGCTATACTCTTTCCTCTCCTTGGACACCGGCTTTGCCCTCTGACAAACTGTATCTGTAGATTGCGAGCCTCCTTCACGATGCAGCTCTCGGCTCCTTCAAGCCTGTTGTGCGGGGCTGGATAACACCAGATATGTATCTGTGAAAAATACCGGATTCGTGGAAACCGCTCTGGGTGCGTGGAAACGTTCTCTCCTATTTCGTCGGGTCACGATTCCCCGGCAAGTCACGGTCGGTCGGAAAAATATTTAGACACCGGCGCCCCTTTGACAGAATAGCACCCATTTGATACGAGAGCTGGCAAGCGGAAAGCTTAATAGAATAAATGGTACCATTACCCATCGTCGAATTTTAAAGAAAATTCATTAAACATTAAATAGATTCGTGATCAGAGCCGAGGTACAGCTTGTACCACCTGAAAATATTTTTAAAATGATTGAACACTTTGATTTTTTGATTATTTCGTAAAATACGGTAAATCTATTCTAAGAATCGTATCTAGGACAAGGAAGATTAGGATACGTACATCACGTACGCGAAATCGGATATAAATATCTGTTGCTCTACCGAGAAGAGTGATGCAAATTCAATTTCCGCGAAGAACAAAAATAAGCAACAAATGCAGGGAATTTCTTCGAAGAAATTTTACGATTCAAAGTAGCCGCGCGACCATGAAATCCTTACATATCACGGTTCTCGGATAAATTATTCGTTGTTTCGAAAATGCACGACGGATTAGTATCCATCAGTTAGTTTCGAATTGGATTGACGTTTAATAATTCCTCGGATACGTTTAAGTTGCCATACGGTGCACTTATGTGGATGGCTGTTAACACCGCGCGGCATAAAGTATAGTAATCGGTTTAGCGGCCGTTGCTCACGGTCGATCAGGTATTTACTAAAGTGCATGTAACGATGAGATTACGTATGGTTCTAACGCCGGAGAAATGGAATGCCAATAACTTTACAGGATTTCGTGGAAATTCTAGAATTAAATCTAATACCATTTGAAACAATTATTACATTACACACTTTGTGTAAAAACCGTCGACTTTATATATTGTCAAAATTAATTTTTAATTTATTGGTAAGAAAATTTGTACCCTTGCGCGTCATTAAAATTATTCGATTTGCTAAGAATAACTTCATCAAATAAACATGGACATTAATATCGCAATCAAATATGCAACCTACATCCATCAATCATTCGCGCGAGTAATCGATAACGACAGACCTCGAGGACTATAAAACGTTGAAAAACACGAGAAGGAAAGGAAAAAAAAAATCCTTGTTCCTTTTGTTCCTTTTGTTCCGGAAGACCCATGAAATATTCACGGGCTGACTAAAATCAATTGGTAAATATCACGCTTCTTTTCCGTTCTGTTTCAGCCGGACCGTGAACAATGGAGGATTCGAGTGACGTCTCGATGGAAGAAAAAAGAAAGAGGAGGAAGGAGAAGAAAGAAAAAAAGGAGAAAGAGTCGAAAGTAGGATGAACCGTGAACGGTCTTGATTCCTTGGCCGTCATTGCTGAGTGCAGCTTCGGAGTTCTCTGCACTCTTCACTTCTTTCTTCCTTCGTTCTCCACTATCCGGCCACCCTATTTTCCTATAGCCCCTCTAATGGCTCTCGAGTTCCCTGTCTTATCGGTAACACCCGACTCTACCTGTTTCTGGATCTTTTTCTCAATGAACGATCCAAGACTCTATGTTCCAGCTGGTGACGCAGGATCGTGATCGCAAATAGCCGAAAAGCGCATAAAAGCCGAAAGTTACGGGCGGGCCTGACTCTTTGCTCTGCCCGTATATTTTCCTTTGGGTGAGCAAAGTTTCAGGTGTGTTCGTGGCTGTCTTTCATCGCGGTCTCTTCAGAACTAGGCACGTTTGAAGGCCATTTCCGTGTAATTGTTTCCAGACTTGTTTTTGCCGAGAGCTCGAACCAACATTTTCGTAGGATGTTGAAATAAACATTTAGGTGGTAATTAAACACATCCTCGACAGTACTCTTACGCCTGAAATTTGCTTTTTACCTGGCCCTCGTGCTCTCTTACTTTGAGAAAATAAAGGTGAGCAAAGTTTCAGGTGTGTGAGTGCGTTGGAATCAACAGTGAATTTGGAGATTAAAAATAGTGTTTCAGTGGCCTAATAGCACTGCGAAATAGTAATTAGGACGTATCAATTGAGCTTAAGGTTCGATGTAAATGACTATGAGCGTTTCATCGATATTCCTGATATGGACTAGATAATTCTTTGGCGGGATATACAATAAATTAACCAATTAACGGCTTAGCATTATCCATTAGCGAATATTCAGTTTCCAATCGCGTAACGTATCGACTCGATAAAGGAATTTTCTATTCGATATACAGTCCCTGGCCATCGAATTAGGACCACTGCAAATTTTCGGTATTTTCCACGTTTTTCGTAAAATTAAAATACATAATGTTATAGCTATAAAAGTGAAATTTTCATACATGGTCTTAATTCGACGGCTGTACATCTTTTTTAGAGTATCTTGTGTATGACGGAAAAATACGAAATAAATTATTCTTAATATAATTCTTGTTATTTTTGATCAAGGACCATTACCATTTTTGGACATAAACGAAAATCAAATATTCATTTATGGACTTTGCTTGCAAGGATTCATGAAATAACGCAATATTTTAGAATTGTTAAGATCTGTGTATTTGTAATATGAAAATTTGTGATGTAAATAAATTTGACGAAAATCTATTCAACTGTGTAAAAATCCTGTTTATTTTTTATTACTTTTTTGTTACGTTTCTCAGATTTTTGGCAGATTTAATATAAAATGAAATCCTTGTGTTGGAAAACTCGTAGCCGCAAGGGATGCGTTCAAGAATCGGTTAGTCTAAGATTAGCAATGAAGTTAGACAGGTCTTGGAAAGACTAATAAATCAAGTCAAGCGTTAGGATCTGGTTTCCGTCAGTGTCAGGCTTCCTCCTACGTGTATAAATCAATAACAGGCTGGTTAAAGCCGATGTAATTGAGAGAACGTAATTTTATACTTGAAACTCAATAAGAAACTATACACCCGCATTAAATCAAATAAATCCGCGGGGATTTCATTAATTTTACACCTTAGAGTCGATTTGAAATTTACGAGCGAACCATGTATTTCCAATGTTATGAAATTTGGTGTATTTATTATTTATCTACAAAAATAATTAGAAAATATGGAACAAAATTTTTATGCTTGTTTTTATTTATTCAGACAATAATTATTATGACGTTAAAGATTCATAAAACAACATTTCTGACCCAGATTCAAATAGAACACGTATTTATTGATCAAATTCTATTTCACTGCCAGACAAGTTAAAAATTGTTTCCGTCAAATAGTAAATGGCTGATTATGACAGAAATAATTAAATACAATCAATTATAATTAAAAACCAATTACAATTTACTCGGTGGTAAAAAGAAAAAAAGTATGATAAGGTAAGGGATTAACGAAGTAATCGCTCATTAAACGGTCTTTAAACGTCCTTAGTAAAATAATACAGGAGCACGATCAACGACGATTCAGCAAATTGCTTCCATTTAAATATGAATTTACCTCTGACAATTAATTAATTAATCCATCAAAGGCATCGCATTGCGGAAGGGGAACACGCAAGAACTTGTCCGTTAGGGCTTCTAGGTTTATGCTTTCATATATCAGGATAAAGATGAGCCACTGTCGTAAAAGATTATCAATTTTATAATTACAAAATTGCTAATCGATGAAAATTAATTAAAGATATTCATTTTATTTAAAAAATAAAGTGTCCTACGTTAACAAAAGATTATTCAAGGATTTGGCTTTTTAGCGAAAAAGGTTTTGGACGAATAACGGTAGTTAAGGAACTTAATATCGACAACTATCAGAAGCGGTCTGAACTTTTCGAACAATCCCATACTACCAGTTCGTTATTACCAGAAGTTTCGTCTGTTAAACCAAAGTGCTGATAATATTGCTGGTATCGAGCTTAAACTGTTAACACATCGACCAGCCTACCGCGTATTCGAAATATATTATGGCCCTGATAAGAACAGCTGAACTGTTGTATTTTAGGTGTCGGACAAGTTACCTGTTATCTGTTTGCGCTCTTTATTACGTTTCTTCAGCGGCTCAGATTAATTGGAAAACTTGCTATCTGCTGCTTAAAGTATCTCGTTCTTTTTTCCTTATTAATATTTCGTAATGAAATCCCCACCCTTCGAAGCAATAAAAGTATCCAAACGTTTAATGAAAATTTCATCGACATCAAGTAAGCAATTATCATGGATTGAATGATAAATATAATTAATAGAAGATCCAAATTGTCATATTTCTTTGACAATAATTTTTAACTCGATGTAGAAAAAAAAAAGGGAAATTTTCCAAGGAAAGTTGAAATAATTAAAAAAAGAATATTGCTAAGTTTCGAAGCGCGTATTTAACTACAGCCTTGAATCTTTTTCCGCGCTCTTTAACGGCAAAAGAGCACAATTGCGTCCCCGTTTTCTTCGACAGGCTGTCCCATAAAATCAGTTATCGAATTCGACGACCTTCTGCGTCAAAAATACACGTTTTCCCCTTTCAATAATCCACTGAATAGCCGCTCAATAATAGATACATGCACGTTCACGATCTCACGTTTTCTATTTTCCACGTTCACGTGATCGGACCCTGTTTCCACGTTCCATGATTTAAACGAATACCGTGCGACGGTAGCGAGCGGCCCGGCAATAAAACTTGAGACAAACGTGGCTCGATACCGACTCCCACAAAGATCTCCTCTTTATTCCTTCATAAAATGTCTCGATTCAATAAAACGTCCCGTGTCCCCGACACGGGAAATCGTCATGGAACGTAGATCATAGACCGTCATGGGCGAAATTCATAACGTAAAGTTGCGAAAGTTATACATTGTCTGAAACGCGATGCCGTCAAATTCGCATTTAATTTGCGCATCGTGCGATATCGCTGAATCGTAATTCGCTGTCAACCCTTTACAATAGCACGGCTGTGAAACGCTAAGGCAGTTGCGTAAATTCACTGAACGAAAATTATTGTCAGATACCGACTACGGATTAGGGGTACATGCGGCATCAAGTGGATTTCAGGTAAAATATAAATCTATAAAAGAAACCCTCTGTTGTAATTAATACTGATTACTCTCACATGTAAAATATTGTCTTAATTTGCAAAACAGGTGTCAGCCATCAAATATACCCAAGGGGTTAAGGTGTTAATTTTTTAGATGTATCTTCGATGCATGCAAAGATTATTGCAAGGATAATTAATTATAATTTTTGGCTAATTACAATCAGAAAAGGACTCGTTCCAGATGTATGGATCGAATATGTATCAAGATAATTGAAAATGATTATTGGTTCATCGTAACACGAGAAATAAGACCGCAGATCGACCTTCGATATCGAAGTTAGTCGAACTCCTGTCTACATCAGAATTAGAAGAAACAACTGGTTGCATAGGTGGGTTGCATAGGTGATTCCTGATACGATAAACCTGAAGTGCATGTAAGCAGCATGGTAAGCTTTACGCAACACCCTGTCACGACAGAATGGATATCCTTTACGCAATATCTATAAATAAACTAGTCCATAGACAGACTATAATAATGAGGCATTGCTCGAGACAGGAATAATAAATCTCTGGCCAGGATCGCGAATTTGTAACAATATGCTCCACCGATCATCCATTTCTTCGTCCTGTTTCACGGCTTATCGCGAACAATTTGTCGCATGATTTTATATGCGATAAAGACTGCATAAATCTGTTGCACGTGTGTATGCGCTTTCTAACCGAATACATTGAAATTCTTAGTTAGAAAATTGCCAATTCCATTTTTGGAGAACTTTCTTGTTTAGGATGATGAAAAAGGGGCCGCTTAAAGGTAAATGATTCTATGAAGCTTAACGAATGTATTGTAAAATATTGTAAAAATGTTGATTAATTAGGGATTAATAAAGTTTCTATAATTGTAACTTTAAAACGAATTCGTAAAGTTTGAATGGTATTTTTGTTGGACAAAAGCCTGTACTGAATACTGTAAAAATGATTAAAGATTATAATAAAAAGTAATAAAAGATGGATTTGAAACGTTTATAATTTAAGTACACAACTCTTTATATTATAAATTTATAATACACTTTATTTCAAACCCTTTTTGTAGTAGTTTCAGTGCATAAATATACGCACAAAAACCATCATTTGTTAATAAAAGATCGAGAGCAATTGTTAATTAAATATTTTGACGAAAAAAGAAATTTTAAATAGTTAATTGTATGGTAAATATAAAAGAAGATCTAGCTTTGATTTTTATTTTTGCAATTTAATGAAGAAAACTTAATTTCCTGTACGAAAAATAAAATTTATATTATACAGGGTGTCCCAGAACTCCTGTAGGAGCCGGAAATAGGGGGTAGCTGAGACTATTCTGAACAACAATTTCCTTTGCAAAAATATCGAATGGGGCTTCGTTTTTGAATTATTAAGCAAAAACACTGGCGCGCGCTCAGTACCGTCAGTGTAGCGTCGAGCCTAGTCGCCCTGGGACAAGCGCCTCGGTAGAACAGGAAGCGTTAAACACAAGTAATATTGAACATAAAAGTAAAAAACAAATGGTAGAATGTTATGAGAGTAATCGTACCTTAGAATAAAGGGAATGACTGAATGGCTGGATATCCCAACAGAAGGAATAAGTAAAAATTGCAGAATATTTTTCGGTATTATAAATACAGTCCTGGGGTCATCTAATTTCAATAGTAGAAAGATAAAACATTGAATTATTATAAAATAATGAATTTAATATCGTTCAAGCTTTATTTTTCAATTTTTTTAAAGAGCAACTGAGGACGGTAGATGGGGCGTTACCGACGAAATTAGCGAAACAGAAAATTGTGTTTTTTCAAAAACCAGGCCACTTTTCGGATAAACTAGAGTTATAGAGACATTTATAACAACAAAATATTTTATGTAATGGTGTTAAAAAGCCGATTTTTAATAAAATAATTTTTACCGACTTTTTATTTTA